>CAUYQV010065943.1:0-20651 GCA_963574575.1 Galagoides demidoff | reverse complement strand
AAACTATAACTGAGAAAATGACATGAAGGCTGTGTTGATCAGTTTGATGGAAGTATTTCGGATTGCATGTGAAAACCCCACACTGTACCCCAGAAGTGTATTAATGTACATAGTTACCATTCAATAAAAAAAAAAAAAGTATTGCCACAGCTGCATATGTTATGAGTCAGAAAAGACTAACATTTTTTTTAATTGTGTTTGCAGCCTGAAGAGTGAAAAGATGCCAGGTGAAAAGGATTCTGACTGCGTAGATGATGGCCAATTGAACATCTAAATAAATAAATAAATAAAACGAGATATAGCCAGCTGAAACTAGTTGAATCTTTAAATAGAGCCATGACTTGATGAGGAGTCAAAAAACAAAACAAAACAAGAAATTCTATAAAATATCATGCAAGCCCACTATGTTGCTGACATCATGTTAAGCAAATCTGATGAGTATGAACCACAAGTACCCTATATTTGATAATTCATTCTATAGAGTAAGAAATAAATACCACAAACATTCAGGAGCCAACCACAGTATTATTTTAATGAGGTTAGTGGTCTATCACATGCTAGAGTGTCCCTTCTAAGAAAAAGAACAATTTGAATTTCCCACATTTCACTATTAAAAAAAGATCCAGCGCATGGTGGGCCTGTTTGGATTTTGGAGGCAGCACATACCAAAACTGATGAAAGTTTCTGGGGTCACCTGGAAGTCTGCAAGTTTTGCATGAGATCCAGAATGCCATAGTCCATTCAGGCTGCTATAACAAAATACCATAAACTAGATAGCTTACAAACAACAGAAATTTATTTCTCTCAGTTCTGGAGACTGGAGAGCACAACATTAAGGTGCTGGCAGATGTGGTGCCTGGCGAGGGCCCATTTCCTAGTTCATAGAGTTGTTTTTTTGCGGCTCACATAACTTCCAACCAGAAAGTATCTACTACAGAAGTTACTTAACAGCCAGGTAACAGTATGATTCATCCTATTCTCCTTGGTGCTTGGTTTGTGCAATGAGTATTTTGCCAATGAAACAAAGGTGGAGGCTTTGTATTAGCTCTAAAACACTGGCTTCCTCTGAACATACCTCATATAGCTCTTGTTGCTGCTGAGAGCCCAATCTGTTGGCAGCATATACAGTGAGTGGGTATTTGATAAGATAAACTGTTTCTAAGAAGACACTTAGTGGTAGGTAGATTATATCAGATCCTTTTCTCCTTTGAGACTTTATTGGTTAAACTTTATCCAAATTCATACATAATCTAGAATTATATTTGCCTTTCCTGCCTAAGGGCCTTTAATACCATCACTATTTGAAAGTTTATATTAATATATTTCCTTATCTATTGACATGGTATACTATATGATGTTGACTTGGACAAAAGGAGACAAGGAGGTACAAAAATGGCCTCATGACCACGTGGTTCACAAGACTTAACAGGGTCTTGTCACCCAGAAGCAGCTGGGATGATGGAATAATGGATAGAATAGTGAGATACTCATTGCTTATTTAAAGTTATTTAAAGTCACTACTGTGGGACAAAAGTTTGGATTTTTTAATATTAAACCTCTAAGTTGTGGTTCAGGCATTGGACTGTGGTATATGCATTGAATTGAAATTGCACAACTATTAAGATCGTATATGCACTGTGCTAGCATAATGGTATATATTGATACATGGTGATGTGGCCTCAATAGTTAGAATAAATGTGTTTAGTAACCAAGGGGTAAAAGTAAGCGTGTGCCCCACAAAAATCACTTTCAATAACCGCCTGAAGAATTTATGCTTTTAACATTCCCACAATCAATCTACGTGAGATAGAAATTCTGATTCCTGGAAATTGAGGTCATGGTCAGAGACTATTTCATTCAGGGATTCAGTGAGGGTTTTATTATAGTGGAATCTATGACTAATATCTAACTATTTGGAACTTTTCTTGGCTATACATCAGAAGACAGAAGAAAAATTTTACTGTAGTGGCTGAGGTAGTTGATCTTGATAACCATTAGGTTCAATGTTTGTTAACACACAATGGGGGCAAAGAATATTATATTTGAAATTTGGGGAGTCAGTGAAAAGTTTCTTAGAATTTCCTCCCAATGCAGAACTATAAGTGGTCCTTTAACCAGATTGCAGCTCTTTTACCTCTGTGGCTTCCATATCCTACAACTTCTTGGGGCCTTGAGATATCCTTTCTTCTAGATTGTCAATGTCTCATCTCTTTTTTCTTCATAGCCACATTATAAAATCCATTTCTGCTTTTACAGTGCTTAGGAAAGTGGTGACTATTCCCGGTGTATTTGTTATTTTTTCTCATTTACATTTCAACTCATTGCTTTCATTAAGGTTATTAATGCCGTCTTATCGACACACACTGTAGACACACTTAGGTTATCTCTATGTGAAATCTTACAATTTTAGCTGTCTCTGATGCTTTTCTTAAGTACTCTTTCTTTGGTTTTCCTAAGTTCAAAATACATATGGATAAAGAAATTGTGGTACATACACACAATCGAATATTGTATAGCCACAAAAAAAGAATGAAATCTCTCTAGTTGCAACAACATGGACAGGAATGTAGAACATTATGTTAAGTGACATAAAGCAAGCATGGAAAGAAATCTTGAATATTTTCACTAATATATGGGGGTTAAATTCTAAAAACAATAGATCTCATGGAGACATGGAGAATGATGGTTACCACAGGCTGGTATTTTTCCCTTGTTCTTAAGGATGTCTAGTACCCAGCACACAAAAAGCATACCGTAAAAAATTAAATAAATGAATAAATAAATTATGCCTTTTTGTTATTAATGATGTCACATTTACTACATGTGCTTTCCTAAATTCTTTGTTTCATATAAAATAATGACTCATCTACATCTAGTTACTAGAAACCTCACTGGAATCCTTCTTATGGATAGGATGCAAAAAAACCCTCAAATTCGGTGTTGATGTATAAAAGATGCATACACATGGTGACAAGAATGTATCCGTTCTGAATAGCTAAGTCAGAAAAGCAATCTATATCTACTTACATATGACCTAATAGTTCTGATCTTTTAAAAAAAATCTCTAGGGCATTTCTCCTGCATTTTTAACTGCAACTCATCATAGAAGGATAAATATATGAATAGGATACGTCAAACTGCATCATTTTTAAACTCTGCATATGTATCTATGTGTGTGTGTGAAAACACACATACTATATAAATACCATTTGTAATCTATAGGTAGCCTATTTTAATTGTTTCAAACACAGAACTTAATTCTCTATAGAAGAGTCTATAAGCCCCACAGAGATTGTGAGTTAAGTAAAATGGACTGAATTTCTAACATTTTTTCTTGTTAATAGCAAAGCAGCAACTGAAAATGGCTTTTCACCAGCACAGATTGTAGCGTTCTACTTCTCTTCTATTCTACAAACAATGTGTTAACCACCATTTGCTATAAAAGACCTAAACATATTTTTAAAACAATGGCCTGGAAACATTGGAAGAAACACTGTGGGAAGCCACTAAGGCTACCATTAGCAGTGAGATAATAGCCTACTACCATTCCAAAGCAACAAAAAGCATCCCAGCATGTAACTTATGGTCTAATTTGATCATGGAGATGAAAGAGAAATGCATTTCTGAACCAGACCTCATGAAATGAAGAATTTTATGGAAATACCCTGTTAATTCTAGAGAAAATGTGTGCTTCTCCAAGATGTGGCTTTGGGGGTTAATGAGAGACAATATTTATCAAATACCTAACTATAGCATTAAACTAATGAGTTATGTATTTCAGATCATGGATTTGATAATAAATTCAGATGAATTGAGATTAGCCCCCAGAAATTATAAGGATGCACTTGATCCAAAAACTTGCCTAAAACAAAATTAGATACCATAAATGCCAATTATAGACAGGAATGGTACTTAAGATAATATTAGCAAGGGAAAATAACCAAGAGACCTTAAAATTGAAATAAATCTGGGCCCATAAAATTATATTTCTAAAATATAACTTTACAATGGGATTTTGTCCGTAATTTGTGACTCTGTCTAATGTTGTAACCAGGAAATTGAGTCAAAATCTATTTAACAGCTCTTCTTGTAGGTTTTTTGTGTTTGAACTGTATTCTGTACTTTAGAAAAAATAAACCCAAATGACCACATAGTTTAAATTTGCTTATGTCTATAATGTAAATCCAGGTCTTTTTCAATACACAAAAATTTACATTTATTTTATTAAATGATTGGTAGGAATCAAATAATATGTTATTGCTTTTTCATGTTTCTTATGTCCTTACATTGAAATATTCACATGTAGTATAAGAGTTCTACCAAACTGGGTTTTTTTTTCTATTTTTTTTCTTTTGTAAACTTATTTCAGTAAATTTAGGAGATACGAATATTTTTATGTTACATGGACAAACTGTATATTGATAAAGTCAGGGCTTTTAGTGTATTGGGGAATGGTATAGTGTTCATTGTTCTCTGTAGGTAATTTTTCATTCTTCATACTTCTCCCACACTTCCCCCTTCTGAGTCTCCAGTGTCTATTCTACCATTATGTATGACCATGCAGGTCCATCACTTAACTCTCAATTATAAGTAAAAGTATACACTTTTTTTCCATTATAGAGATATTTCACTTAGGATAATGGCTTCCAATTTCATCCAAGTGGCTGTATAAGACATTATTTCATTCCTTCTTAAATGGCTGAGTAATACTCCATTGGTATGTTTGTGTATATATGTATATATTATATATACATATGTACATATGTATATATATACTCATCATATTTTCATTATCCACTCAGCAGTCTACAGGCAATAAGATTGATTCTGTATCTTTGCAATAGTTAATTATCCTATGATAAACATAGAAGCACTGGTGTCATTTTGATATAATGACTTAATTTCCTTTTGATAGATACTCAGTAGTGGGATTCTTGAATCAAATGGTAGGTCTACCTTTATTTCTTTAGGGAATCTCTATACAGGTTGTATGAGCATTTACTCATACTTCTTGCCAACAGTGTGTTAAGTGTTCCATTTTCACCACATCCATGCCAATATCTATTGGGTTTTTTTTTGAATTTTTAATAATGACTATCCTGACCAAATATAAATTTTTCTAATGGTTAGTGATGAACATTTTTTAAAATACAAGAACTGAGAATAAGATTTGTAAACTCATCCTGGAAAAAGTGCTACATAACTCATTGCTGAATATCACTACGGTCACCTTCTAAGGACAGTTATTGAACAAAGGTCTGACAATTAAGTTCACTAACTTGCTACCATGTGTGTATGCTGGCAGTGATGGACAAACAACTCGGTTCAGTTCAGTGAGGTTTTACAACCTTAGTATATCAGTGTCTTGTTCATGTTGACATGTAGAAGTGTCTTGCAGAGTGGCATTCAATATTATTGTGTGTTTTTGCGTGCTGTACAATGAATGATAGATCCTGATGGTAATTCCAGAAAAAGAGTTTCAAAATTTCTCTGAAGGGTGGACTAGGTGCTGGCATCGGTGCATAACTTCCCCAAGGGAGTACTTCAAAGGTGACCATAGTGATATTCTGCAATGAGGTCTATACCAGTTTTTCTAGGATTAGTTTGTGAACTTTATTACCAGACCTTGTATGTTTATTGCTCATTTGTATAAATTCTTTTTAAAAAAGTCTATTTACATCTTTTCCCCATTTTTTAACAGGGCTATTTATTTATTTTTTCTTACTTTAAGTTCCATTTTCTCACATTCTATAAGTTGTCTATTTTCTCTGTTGATTATTTATTTTTCCATGTAGAAGCTTTTTAGTTTATTTGCTATTTATTTTTGGTTTTGCTTTTCCGTGTTTGATTTTAAGATCTCAGTCATAGATTATTTATGACTTGATTCTTCCAATCACATGAGCATGTGATGCTTTAATATATGTTTGTTTTATCTATGCCAATGTTGAAATGAAATTTTCCTAGGTTTTCTTCTATAATTTTTTATGGTTTTAAGTCTTACATTTAAGTCTTTAATCCAGCTTGAGTTAATGTTTTATACACATATATAGTGAGAGGTAGGAATCTGGTTTTATTCTTCTGCACGTGGCTATCGAATTTTTCCAGCATTATTTATTGAATTGGTTGTCTTTCCCCAGTATATACTTTTGTCTACTTTATTGAAGAACTGTTATTAATAGCTGCAGGGTTTGAATTCTGGATTCTCAATTCTGTTCCACTGATTTATATATCTACATTTAACCAGTACCATGAATTATTTTTTCTTTACTATGGCCTTGTCGTATAACTTAAAGTTAGGTAATGTGATACCCCCAGGTTTATACCTTTTGCATAGAATTGTTTTGGCATGGGGGCTCTTAATTGACTCTGTATGAAATTAAGGATTTTTTCTCTAATTCTGTGACAAAATATGTTGCTCCTTTTTGTAGGAATTGCTTGAATGTGTACATCATTTGGGGCAGCATGCACACTTTAACAGCATTCATTTTTCCAGTCTATGAGCATGTGAAGTTTAACATCTATTTGTGTCATCTATGCTTTCTTCATTCAGTTTTTGTAGTTCTTCTTGTAAATGTATTTCACTTCCTTGGTTAAATATATTATGTGTTTTATTTTGTTTGCAACTATTGTAATTGTGATTGACTTCTTGATTTGGTCCTCAGTTTGGTCATTTTTGGCGTATAGAAAAATGTGCCTTTAGATGATTTTTTGTTATGTGAATATCATAAAGTGTGCTTACACAAACCTAAATGGTATGGTCTACTACATACCGAGGCTTTATGGTATACATAGCCTGTTGTTCTTTGGCTACAGATATATACTGTATATATTACTACTAAATATAATGGACAAGTATAAAACAATCGCAAATATGTGTGTATTTAAACTCAGAGTAATACATTACACTATCGTCTTACAAATGGCTATGATGTCCACTAGAAAGTAGGAATTTTCAGCTCCATCATAATATTAGGGATCACCATTGTCATTGACCAAAATGTCATTATGCAGTATATAACTGTATAGGGACTACAACAGTATCTACAGGTGCAGAACACACTGTCTTAAGGCCTGGAGATGATTGCCTGCATGACATGTTATTCCATCACTCTGTGGTAGAAGGTATAAAAATTAATGATTCTTCTTTTACATTGGAGGGGATATACAAGGGTGTTATAAAAAGTTCTAGAGGTGTGAAATTAATCCATGAAACTTCACTGAGTAACACCATGTCGAAATCTATCAATATCAATGACTATCAATGAGGCTTTGTGCATATTAGCCATTCCTTGCTGCTCTAGATTAACAAAATATCATAGTAGATCAGTGTGTTGTTCTGTGGGATTTCCAGACATCTAATCTGCTTTGGAATATATTGTGACAGAGGGCAAATGAATTAACATAACTCTCTGGAGAAGAATTCTAAATATTCATTTTTGTTCATTACACATGAATCCAAACTACTAGAAAAGAAAGTATTCACCATATCATTGGCCACAAAGTACCTGAGTCTGTGGCAATCTTCTCTTGCACAGTAATGATAGTTGAGCCTACTATTATCATCCAGGATCGATGTAGAGGCCAAACTAGAAAACTAAATGGAAAAATTATAGAGTCAACCACTCTGAATCCTTTACATTTTGAAAGGTGACATTCAGTTTTGCCACACTTCCCCCTACCCAAAGACAAAAGACTGTTATTTAATATCTTAAGTGACATTAGAAGTTTCATAAAGACTTGCTTAGTTTTCTACACTATGATAGCCCTCAACCCCACCGGTCAAGCATACTAAATGGTGGTTATATCAACACTTAAGTATTTCAATATCATTTATATAGTCAGGTCAAGGAAAATGACTACTGGGTGAGTTCATAGACCCAGTGGACACACTGTAATCCAGACTTCAGGCAGGAGTCTATTTATTATTTATTACTTATTCATCATATGTCTTCATTCTAATGCAAAGGGTACATAGTGATACTTAAAGCTTCTCAGTATCATTGTCAGTTTAGATTCTGTTCTACAGTCCTTTAAATGTTTAGATATTTTTCTTTACTCAATATAACTGAGTACATGGCTACAAGTTGTCTTTGGGAAAAACTAAGCCAATTATCACTATGTACTTTTCCTAAGCAATGAAAGTTTTGTTTTTTTGTTTTTGTTTTTTTCACCCTAGGAACAATTACTCCTTTTCAGTTAGTGTGTCTCAAGCCTGAAAACTAGCTCAAGTTAGGATTTATGCAATAATATTTATATTTTATTTCTTTCAATATTATGTAGAACAAACTGAATAATGTTTAAAGGACTGCAGAACAGAGTCTAAGTTGACAATGCTACCTGTATATTTTTCCCCAACATACTCCACATTCTATTAACTATTTCAGAAAGCCAGATCTCCTCCCTTGCCACTCTGACCATCCTGCCATATGATAATTGTATCCACCTGGCTTCAGACAGTTAAGTACGCACATCTGAGTTTATTGTTTTCAGTTTCAGTTTATTGATATCATGTCCATTGATATCAGAAAATCATGAAAACACTGCTAAAAATACTATGGAAACGTAAATAGACAATTATAACAGTGGCACCCAGAAGGTATCTGAGAACTTTTTATAGGATAAAATGGTATAGATAAATTTCAAGCAAAGCAATTACCACATCCTGTGTGTAATTTATCTTAAAAATAATTTATATGAGTGAGAGTGATCATTGTTTTGGTTCCCACTTCTTCACTTTCACCTTTTTCCTACTTTACAAAAGAAAATATTCTCTTTCACCAAACATATTAGTATTGTACTATCGTGTAAATACTTATAGGTTTAACAATGTAACCGTCCACAAATTTATTGTGTATGTTTAGAAAATTAATATCACTGATGACTAGGTGTTGCTTTGCAATTTGTGTGATTTCCATTTTATTTTCTCTTTTTTTTTGCTTTCAGTAAAACTGAAGGTTTTATCTAGCTATGCAATAACTCAATGCAAAGACTTGAGATACTGCTAATAGGATAACTCTGTTATCTATTTATGTTTAAAAAGAAGTTAACTTAGCACTTGCATCTATAAAAATAAGAAAAAGAAACAGAATTAATATTATGTTTTCACTCATTCCACCAGTAAGTCATATCCATTTATAGATACATAAGCCAAGTGTTTAGGATTCATTGAGGATATAAAGAACTAGGTCATACTGATTGCATTTGTTAGGTAAAGTCCCTCTCATAATTGTGTCCTGCCCCCACCCAAGGGGTGTGCCATACACTATAACTCCCCATCCCTCATCCTTCTCCCCACATCCTGCTCCCTCATTCTTCTTCCACCCTAACTTGAATTAAGTTTTTCTCTTATGAAGGTATATATTAGATCACCTACTGCTTTCAGCTTAGAATTGAGTACCTTGGATTCTTGCTTCTCCATTCTTGTGATGCTTTACTAAGAAGAATGTGTTCCAACTCAGTCTGGGTAAATACAAAAGATGTAAAGTTTCCATCTTTTTTAATGGTTGAAAAGTACTCCATGGTATACATATAATACAGCTTATAAATCCATTCCCAGGTTGGTGGGCATTTAGATTGTTTCCACATTTTGGCGATTGCAAATTGAGCTGTGATAAATAGTCTAGTGCAAATGCCCTTATGATAAAACGATTGTTTTTCTTCTGAGTAGATTCCTAGTAATGGGATTGCAGGACCAAATGGGAGGTCTAAATTTTGTTCTTTGAGGATTCTCTGTACTTCCATTCAAAAAGGTTGTATTAGTTTGCAGTTCCACCAACAGTGTTTTCTCTTCTCTCAATATACATGCCAGCAACTGCAGCTTTGAGTCTTTGTGATGTGGACTATTCTCACTGGGCTTAGGTGATATCTCAGGGTGGACTTGATTTGCATTTCTTTGTCAATCAAGGATGCTGAGCATTTTTTCCAAATGTTTGTTAGTCATTCATCTGTCTTCATCACAGAAAGTTCTGTTCATATCTCTTGCCCAGAGGTAGATGGGATTGTTTACTCATTTGTTGTTGTTGATTAATTTGGGTTCTCTGTAGATTCTAATCATCAACCATTTGTCAGATTGATCCCTTCAAATATCTTGAAGGTTGTCTTTTTGCTTTACTTGTTGTGTGTCCTTAGCTGTGCTGAGGCTTTTCAGCTTAATTAAGTCCCATTTATTAATTTTTTTTTTTGCAATGGCCACAACAAATTTTCTATTTCATTTCTTTCTGATTTAATTGTGGTTATTTTCTTTAGCTAGGTTTGGGATTTTATTGCTCTTCCTTTTCCATTTCTTTAAGATGATTTGATAGATTGTTGATGTGCTCTCTTTCCGTTTTCAGATGTAGGCATCTAAGGTGATATATTTCCCTCTTAGGACTGCTTTTGTAATGTCCTACAGCTTTTGGTAGCTTGTGTCTTCATTGTGGTTATGTTCAAGTAAGTTAATGATTTCCTTTTTTATCTCTTCCTTGGCCCAACTGTCTTTCAGTGTATGATTATTTAGTTACCATGCCTTTGTGTGGGGATGAAAATTTTTGTTGAAGTTGAATTTCCCCTTTATTTGCTTGTGGTCTGAGAAAATACAAGGTTTAATTTTGATTCTATTGAGGTTTGCTTTGTGTCCTAGGGTATGATTTATTTTGGAGAATATTCCATGGGCTGATGAGAAGAACATATATTTCTTAGCTTTGGGATGGAGTATTCTGTATATGTCTATTAGGCACACTTGTTCTGAGGTCATGTTTAAGTCCTTCTTATCTTTGTTTAGTTTCTGTTCAGAGGATCTGTGTAGCTGTGTAGGCGGAATGTTAAAGTCTCCAGTTATTATGGTGTTATAGGATTTTTTATTGCTCAGACTAATTAAGGTCTGTTTCAAAAATCTGAGAGCATTTAAGTTGGGTGCATAAATATTTAAAATTGAAATTTCCTCTTGTTGTATAATTGCCTTGACCAATATAAAGTGTCTATCTTTGTCTTTTTAACTTTAGTTGCTTTATATCCACTTGTATCTGAAAGTAAGATAGCAACCCCTCTTTTCTTTCTTTCTTTTTTTTTTTTTTTTTGTTATCACTCTCAGTAGAGTGCCATGGCATCACACAGTTCACAGCAATCTCCAACTCCTGGGCTTAGGCTATTCTCTTGCCTCAGCCTCCCAAGTAGCTGGGACGATAGGCCCCAGCCACAATGCCTGGCTATTTTTTTGTTGCAATTTGGCTGGGGCTGGGTTTCAACCTGCTACCCTGGGTATAAGGGGCCAGTGCCCTACCCACTGAGCCACAGGTGTTGCCCTACAACCCCTCTTTTCTTCTGATTTCCATGTGCCTGAAAAATTGTTTTTCATCCCTTAACTCTGAGTTTTACATTATTCGTCAAGGCTACATGTGTTTTCTGCATGCAGCAAACGGATGGCTTGTGCTTTTTTATCCAATCAGCCAATGCCTCTTCAGTGGGGAATCCAAGCCATTAACATTTACTGAGATAATTGATAAGTGTGGTGGAGTTCTATTAATCTTATTCTGTGAAAGTCCATTGTTTAGTTTTATCTTTTGCATCATTGTGGAAGTGAGGTTTTGTCCTTTAGATTCTGGGAGTTTAGTTTGTTGGTGGTCTATTGTGATGGTCGGTGTGGAGAATACATCTAAGTATTTCCTGTAAAGCTGGTCTTGTGGAAAACTTCCTCAATGTTTGCATATCAGTAAGTGATTTTATTTCTCCATCAATTTTAAAGCTTAACTTAGCAGGATATAAAATTCTGGGCTGAAAATGGTTTTGTTTAAGTGGGTTAAAGGTACATGAACATTGTCTTCTGGCTTAAAATGTTTCATTTGAGAAGTCCACAGTCACCATCATGGATTTGCTCCTATAGATCAGTTGACACTTACCCTTGGCTACTTGTAGAATCTTCTGTTTCATCTTGACTTTAGACAGGTTCATGACAATGGGTCTTGGAGAAGCTCTGTTTGAGTTAGATGAGCTGGGGTGTGATATCCTTCTGAAAGGAGTATGTCAGAATCTTTCGGGATACTTGGGAAGTTTTAATTTATGATATTGTAAGAGCCAAACTAACTCCATTTTGTCAGAGTCTCCATTTTAAAGCCTGGTTGTTTTTCTAAGTTACATTCCAGGAGTGCTGAGTAATGTCAGCAATGCCTCACGACCTTGCACAACATCTGCCCATGTGTGGTGATGGCAGCCCCCAGACCAATCAGCCTAGAACAAATACTACCCAGAGTGATAAGGACCCACCTCAAACCAGTTGGTATTGAACAAGTACCTCTGCACAGTCAGAGACCTTATCAGTATACTGCAACCCCTGCCCCTCCCTTTTTCCTTTCTGTACCCTTTAAATTCCCCCTCCATTTTAGAGTCGGGGCTTCTCTGCTCTCCCGCTGCATCAGGATCAGAGGGCCCAAGCTCGAGCTTGCAAAGAATCTTTGCCTCTTGCTTTTTGCATAGGATACGGTCTCAGAGTAATTTGTGGGGGATCCCCGTGATTCGGGCATAACAATATCCTCTAGTGGGGCTTCCATTCTTTTGGGGCATTCTTCCTCTCCTTCTGAGATATCTATAACTCAAATGTTTAAATGCTTCATGAAGTTCAATAATTCATTAATTGAATCTTCTGTTTTCTCTTTCTCTTTTTCTATCTCTTTAACTGCCTATGTTAGCTCAAGAACTTTATCCTCTAAGTCTGAGATTTTTTCTTCTGCCTGGTCTAATCTGTTATTGATACTTTCTACTGCATCTTTAAGTTACTGATTGGCTGCTTCAATTCTTAAGTTCCACTATATCCTTTCTATATTCTTCATATCATTCATCTCTTATTCAATTCCGTTTTTGGATTTCCCTTTGGTTATTTTTCACTTTATCATCAATATTCTTCATTGTTTTTACCATCCATATTTTAAGTTCCCTTTCTATAATTTCTAACATTTATTTATAGGTGAAATCCTCTTCGGTAGCTACCTCATGATCTCTTTGGGGAAGGTTAGTCTGTTCTGGTTTTTCAAGTTGCCAGGATTTTTCTGCTGTTTCTTCCTCATGAGTGTTTTCCTATTGTCTGTTTTTTTGCCCTATTTTTTCCTTACACTCCCTCCTGCTCTTTATGTTACTGTGCCTCTGATCTAAGATGTTGAAGTGTCATTTTGGTATATAACTAAAAGGAAAAGAAGAATGAAGAACAAAAAGGGGTAAAAGATAAGAAAAGGGAAAAGAGAAAGTAAAGGGAGGGAGTAAAAGGAAAGACTCACAAAGAGAAGAGAGGAACAGAAAGAGAGACAGGAGTAATAGTGGTATACAGTAGGGTTCTTTGACACACACCCACAAGTCCTAACCACCGGGGGACTGGGTTGGGTTCATCTCTTGAGATCAGGAGCTCTTTGCCAGACTGAGCAGACACAAGATCCCACCTCCACCAAGCAGAGAAGAAAAACAAAAATACTATAAATCAAAACTAAACAAACAAACAAACAAAAAGAAAACTTAAGGGATAAAACTGGCAGAAAAAATGATAACAAGGGCATAAAAACTAGCAAAAATGAAGTCCTTATTATTGAAGAAGGAATAATGAAAAATTATAATTATACAAGAAAAAAGAAGAAAAAAGAAAAAGAAAAATCTAGGCATAAAAATGTTGAACAAAATTTTTAAAAGAATAAAGAAACTCTATATATCTTCCTATATATTGCCTGGGCAAAGGTGATCTTCTGGGGCAAGAGATGCTAATCATAACACTGATACAATGTATAAGATTGAGCCTGGAAGTCTTTGTCTTGCTGAGGAGACCTGGTTGCATCTTCCTGACTTCTTTGCCCTCAATCCTCACAGGGTTGGGAGCCTCAGCCTGCTTTGTAGACGCACTTTGCTTTTTCTAAACCATGTCCCTTAGCTATGCAGTGGCTTTCTCCAGAAAGTGAGTGTCACTCAAATCTCTCCAGGAGTTGCTCCCCCCCCCTTATCAGGTACACCAGAACTGGCCTCACACTAGGACCCTTAGGGTTGCTCCTGAAAGGTTGCTTTCTTACAATGGCTGTGTCCAGCCTCCTACAGAACAATGAAAGCGCTGTTGTGCCCAGTGGCTCATTCCTGGCCCCTGGACACTGTTCAACATCACTCACTTGCTTGCTCAAGCTCTACCAAGGTAACTCACCCATTCAAGTGCCCAAGTCTATTAAAAAAAAAGAGAGAGAGAGAAAAGAAACCTTCTCTGTCTGTAAACTGTCAGTTCCAACTGTAAACTGTCACCACTGGTGCTGCACACCTGGCCTTGCATGGAAATATTTGCACTTGAGGTGCCTCTCCACTGCTTCTTTCCTCCTCTTGGGGTCCTAAAGTATCCTGCTACCTCCCTGTGCCCCTCAAGGGATGTTTTGGGGCAGAGCACACAGCCAGAGGTTCCTGGAGTCTCTTTTCTCCAAATTTCACCACACAGGGCTATAAAGAAGCTGTCTTTAGTCTACCATCTTGCTCCACACCCCCTTAAAAATATACTTTGATTATTTCTCAGAATTTATAAAAGATTCATGTTGTTTTGATCTGTTATTTACTACTAATAATCATATGTTGTTATCAATCAATTGATAACAAAACAGAAGAAAATTTAGCATTTAGAACTTTATAATAACAGAAAATTTACAAATAATATTCACAATTGATATACGTATTATTTTTCTGTAGAAATATGTTGCTATAATCAATAAAAGACTTTAAAATATAAGATGTATTATACTCTGTTAAAATTGTGTTGAAGAGGTGCAATTTTAATATGAACAAGGAGGAAAAAAATTTCAAAATTTCAGATTGAGAAATTAAGAGTTTGTTTACTCATTATATGGGATAACAATTGAGTTGTATCAGATCATTATGGAATTTGAATGATCAATTTTTTAAGACAGGATCTCACTCTATTGTAGGAGTATAGTTCAGTGGCAGCATCACAGCTTACTGCAACTTAATACTTTTGGAATCCCATGATCCTCCTGCCTCAACCTCCTGAGAAACTGGGACTATGATGTGCACCATCAACTTCAGCTAAATTTTCTGTTTTTTGTGGAGATGGTGCCTCTCTATGTTGCTCATGGTGGTCTGAAACCCTGACCTCAGGTGATCCTTCTGTCTTGGGCTCCTAAAGTACTAGAATTGTATGTGTGAGCCACAGTGCCTGTCCAGGATGATCTAAGATTTTTTAAGACAAATTTATCTATTTTTACTTTAAAAGGTCAATGTATGTAATATGGCAAAAATTCTCTTTTGCAACTTTTTTAAACTTAGATAATAAAAAGATATTACATCATAAATGTGCAACATCTAAAATGTTTTTCAAAATCTCTTTAGAGAGAACATGAGCAAAAGGTTCATGGAACTGAAACAGAGGGGCTCGGCCATAAATGAAAAAAAGTGTGTCTCCAGCTATGTGCCCATTATTCAAAGTCTTTGAAGTGCCATTAAAATACTTCAACCTATTTTGCTTGCATGTCCTCTACTTTGCATAAAATAATTCATTGTTTCCTATTCAATTTCAGGATATATTCAGTCCAGTGGCAAAATATAGAAATTTCCTATTATTAGGTTTTATGTGTCATTTAATATCACAAATAAAACTAAAAGGTGTAACAATTATAAAGAATAGATTATTTATGGACATATTGAATCTTACTGGAATATTTCAAATGTAAATATCCTTAATTTAAAAGATTAAGCAAATTGAATTATAAGTGTTATAATAGCAGAATTAAAAATTTCCCCATGCATAAATAACTTGCATGTATTATGCTGCTCATATGCATCTCTGGGAATCCGTGTTTCTGTGTATGTGAACATGTGCTTGCCTATAGTATTGTTTACTTTATATATAAAATAAAATAATAAAAACTGGAGGTCTGTTTTATTATTCGTGAAGGTTTTTCAGCTAATCATAATTTTTTTTAAAAAATTGTTCTTAAAATTCAGTACTCCAAATTCTTCTTTATTTGAAACTTGATAATATAGCCTACTATATTTCAAGTTATTTTTAATATACTATGTGCACATGCAAAAGAGAATGACACACATCTCTCACTTCTGTCTTTTTTTTTTCTCACTTCTGTCTTATCTTTACTTCAAGTCTATTCTACTCGAACACACACCTGTATAACTGACTCTTATTCCAATATAAATATGAAGATGTAGCAACATTTTAGCTAGGACACTGTTAACTCATAACACCTCTTCAGGAATTATGTTTGGTTGTTTTTTCATTATTAAAAAATTAAGTATTATGGTTACATAATAGTTGTATGTATTTTTAGAGTACATTTGATGTTTTAATACAGGTATTCAAAGTAAATTATTAAATCCAAGTAATTGGGGTATCCATATTCAGGCATTTATCATTGCTTTGTGGTAAAAACGTTGTAATTCCACTCTTTTAGTTATTTTAAAGTGTATCCTAACTTAGTCTTGATTATAGTCACTTCGTTATGCTGTGAAATATTCATATTCATTCCATCTAACTGCATGTTATACCCATTAATCATCCCCTTTTTATCCCCATCCCTGCTACCCTTCTCAACCTCTGATAACCATCATTCTACTCTCTATCTCTATGAAATCAGTTGCTTTAAATGTGGAGCTCCCACGTATGAATGTGAACATGCAAGATTTCTTTCTTTGCTTGGATTATTTCACTTAACATTTCCAGTTCTATCCATGTTGTTGCAAATGACAGAATTTCATTAATTTTATGGCTATATAATACTTCTTGTGCATATGTACCACAATTTCTTTATCTACTCTCTCAGAGATGGACATTCATATTTATTCCAAATTCTGGCTATTGTGAATAGTGCTCCAGTATTGAATTGCAGATATCTTTTTGGTATCCTGAATTCCCCTCCTTTGGTTATATACACATTAGTGGGATTGCTGGGTTATACGGTAGCTCTATTTTTAGTTTTTTGAGGAAAATCCATAAAATCCAACTTATCTATAATACTTGCACTAAGTTATTTTACTCTGGCTTCACATTCTTGCCAGCATTCATTATTGCCGTTTTTTTTGCAGTTTTTGGCCGGGGCTGGGTTTGAACCCACCACCTCCAGCATATGGGGCCAGCGCCCTACTTCTTTGAGCCACAGGCACCGCCCATTATTGCCTGTCTTTTTAATAAAGGCCATTTTAACTGGGGTGAGATGATATCTCATTGTAGTTTTGATTTGCATTTCTTTGTTGACTAATGGTATTAACCATTTCTTCATACACCTGCTGGCCATTTGTATGTGTTCTTTTGCAAAATGTCTATTCAGATCATTTGCCCGTTTTTAAACTGGATTATTTGATTTTTGTTCCTATTGAGTTGTTGTATCTCTTTATATATTCTAGTTATTAGTCCCTTACTGGATGGATAATTTGAAAATAATTTCTTCCATCTGATACCCTTTCTCTTTATTTTTTGGTAGGCAGAGCTTGATATGTTCCCATTTGTCCACTTTTGCTTTGATTGCCTCTGCTTTGGGGGTATTCCTGAAGAGGTCCTTGCACAGACAAATAAGGACTAAAGCTTTCCCCAATCTTTTCTTTTAGGAGTTTCATCCTAACATGTCTTAGATTTAGGTATGTAATACATTTTGGTTTAATTTTTTATACAACAAAAAATAAAGGTCCAGTTTCATTCTTGTTCATACATACTCATATGGATATCCAGTTTTCTCAGCACCAATTATTGCAGAGATTGTCCTTTCCCCATTTCATGCTGACGGTAGCTTTGTTAAAGATAAGTTCACTGTAGATGTGTGAATTTATTTCTGCTTTTTCTATTCTGTTCCATTGGTCTACTTGTCTGTTTGTATGCCAGGTTCACACTGTTTTGGTCACTACAGCTCTATAATATAATCTGAAATCAGGAAATGTAATTCTTCTGGCTTTGTTCTGTTTTGTTCAGGATGGCTTTGGCTATTCTGGGTCTTGTGTGTGGTTCTGTATACATTCTAAATATATATTTCAATTTCTGTGAGGAATATCTGCTATTTTTATTGGGGCTACTTTGAATCTATAGATCACTTTGGGTAGTAAGAACATTTTAACAATATTGATTATTCCATTACGTGAGCATGGAATATCTTTCCATTTTTATTATGTCCTCTTCAATTTATTACATCAGTGCTTTATGAGATCTTTCACTTCGCTGGTTAGGTTTATTCCTAGGTATTTAATTTTATTTGTGGCTACTATCAATGGGCTTATTTTCATTGTTGTTCAACCAATTCAAAACTGCTAAAATTAAACAATCCTAAATGTTTTTATTTTTTAGAACATTATTTAGATCTAATAACATGAGTTCAACTTTGTTCTTCATAATTTTATTAAAACTATGAATTATTCAGTAATTAATTTTTATTATGTTTGTTTATTGCTTCTGAAAAGTTTATGTATCTTCACTTTATCCAGATGGAAATAATTTTTATACCATCTGCTTTATTAGCATTGGAAAGCCTACCAGCATGATTTTTGTCCATGTGTTACTTAGTCCATACACTATCTGTTCTTTCAAGCTTCCCCTGATACTTTGCTCCCTCCACATCACCTCAAAGCTGAAAATAATATTTTCTTTAGATTCTACAATTGAAAATATTTTTCTGTGAACTCCAATAGCCTGAATTTTTACCTTTAATTTTTTGAGACAGAGTGTCACTTTGTCACACTCAGTCTCACAGCTCACAGCAACCTCAAACTCTTGGGGTCAAGAGATTCTCTTGTCTCAGCCTCGTGAGTAGTTGGGACTACAGGTGCTCGCCATGTCTGACTATTTTTAGAAACAAGTTCTTGCTTTTGCTCAGGCTGGTCTTGAACCAGTGAGCTCAGACAATCCACTTGCCTCAGCCTCCCAGAGTGCTAGGATTACAGGTATGAGCCACCATGCCTGGCCTCTAATTTTTACTTTTTATTTTGAAATATTACTTTCCATGGAGACTTGTAATATTTAGACACATATTCTATATATTAGTCTACACATTTTTGATGGCAGAAGGATTAATTCATTGTATTCCCAATAGCCCCATTGTATTCTATAATTTATTTTCTTAAAGAATTATCCAATAAATTAGTAAAACTCAATAGATGGATCAATGATTCAATTTCTGTTAAATCTCAGTATTACCCAGTATCTTCTCCACTGTAAATGCTAAAAATAAGAATATATGTTTACTATAACTTTAAATTTCAAAGAATCAATATTTTATTTTCTCTTTTATTAAGATATATTTTTTTCCTCTCATATATTTGCAAGCAACTTGTAAGTTATCGCCATCCCTTAGGAATATGACATAGTTTATTCTCTTCAAATACCTTCACTCAAAAAAAAAAATTTGTTTCATACAAAGTTAAATATTTATTTATATTTCAATTAGTGATACATTAGATATATATATTTTGAAGATACATGCTATAACTTGATAAATTCATATAATAAAATCAAGATAATTGGGATATTCATCATTTTAATTATTTAACTTTTCTTTATTCTAGGGATATTCAGATTGTTCTCTTCTGCATGCTTTGTATCATGCATCATAGATTAATGTTAATTAAAGTCACTCTACTGATCTACTGAACAGCAGGTCTTATTTCTACTATCTAACTATATATTTATACCATTAATCAACTTATTTGTACCCATTAGTCAACTTCTCTTCATCTGCCCTCCAGTGAGTTTACCAAATAATTTATCTACAATTATTAAAGTTCAGGCAGCTAATAATAATACCATTATCATTACTAATGAGAGAATTAATAAATGTCAACTATTTCTAATATATTATTAAATATATTCAATTTACATATAGATAATAATATAGAGATTTATAAATATATTAGAATTATATTAAATACACTACACAAATTATATCATTTAATGCTCATATCAATTCCAAGTACTATTACTATTTTCTTTTACCATAGGAAAAAAAAGCAGGCTCACAATGCTAAAACCTTCTCTATTGTTTTCTCTGGAGTATTTTTGAGGATAAATTTTCCCTAGATCATTCTGGGTTTCAGCTGCATTGTTTGCTTCTGCCTCTTATAGTGGGAAAATGGGTTTTAAGTTTGGGAAAGATAAATCTTGGTCAGAACATATAAATTTGGTTATCCTAATGACTCAAAATTCCTAAATTTGGGGAATTCATACTCTGCTCTCTTTCTCAACTCCCTTCCCAGTGAAAGGCAACAATACCCTGTGAGTCTTCCCTGCGGACTGAAGTCTTCCCTAGAATGGACTGTACCAAGACCTAAATAAGTGTAGCTCATAATTCCTGCATATCTAATCCATAATCTCCAGCCTAGATCTTTCTTAATAATTAAACTAATATATGATTCTCTATTTTCAGAACTCCTTTGACTCTCTCAATTATTATCATTTATAGGCACCCATGAAATTACAAAAGTTATTAATATAAAATCAAAAAGATTGTGACTTAGACTCAGTGAATCTGAGCCCAAAGGCCTTGTCTTTCATGGCTTTATATTTTTAAGGATATTATTTTCTTTTCTTTTTTTTTATTAATTGATATCTGTATACATTAATGCAAACATGGGGTACATTGTGCTGTTTTCATATACAATTTGAAACACCTTCATCAAGCTGGTTAACATAAATTTCATGTCATTTGCTTAATCATTGTATCAAAACA
>CAUYQV010065941.1:0-30751 GCA_963574575.1 Galagoides demidoff | reverse complement strand
ACTATGTACATTAATGCACTTCTGGGGTACAGTGTGGGGTTTTCACATGCAATCCGAAATACTTCCATCAAACTGATCAACACAGCCTTCATGTCATTTTCTCAGTTATTGTTTTAAAACGTTCTGATTCTCCTCTTAGAGCAAGTTTTTATAAGAACTTCCAGGGACGTGGTCCTTCCTTCAGGATGTTAAGAGTCTAAATCAATCAATCAAGAGTTTTTTTAATTGCTAAAGAAGCCAGTTCAGTAAGCCGTACAGAGAAGATAAATGGTAAGAGATCCATGATCTTAGCAGTGATTTGAAAGAGCATAGCAAAGTCCTCAAAGTTAACGTTAATTCCACCTAATGTAAAAGAACAAATAAGTATCAACTTTCACATCACAAACCATCAGCATGGAGGCTTTATTTAGTCATCAGTTGCAAAATCTGAACAGTTTGAAAACTTGGTGCATAGTGCCATTTTTATTAAAAGTTTAGCATAAGGTCAGGCACGGTGGCTCACACCTATAATCCTAGCGCTCTAGGAGGCTGAGGCAGGATTGCCTGAGTACACAGGTTCGAGACCAGCCAGAGCCACAGCAAGACCTCATCTCTAAAAATAACCAGGCGTTGTAGTGGGCGCCCATCATACCAGCTACTTGGGAGGCTGAGGCAAGAGAATCGCTTGAGCCCAGGAGTGAGAGGTTACTGTGAGCTGTGATGTCACAGCACTCTACCAAGGGTAACAAAGTAAGACTCTGTCTCAAAAAAAAAAAAAGTTTAGCATAAGAATAATACTTGTATAGTGATAATTTTCAAAGCACTTTTCATATAGTTTATGATGTGATGCTCTCAGCAACCTAGTAAGCTAGGCTGTATTATTTTTCATCTGCTTTTTAGGAAACTAAGGCTTAGAGAGCTTAAGTGACTTACTCAAGACCACCAACTAAAGAGCGGCCAAGGCAGAATTCCAGCCTGAGTTTATCCAGTTACTATTCCTGTATCATTTCCAACTGGACTCTCCATAGATTTAATCAAAGATAGGGCAAATCTAGGGAGAAAAAGAGAAGTGACAATGATAATTGGAAACAGACTAGAGGGTTTTTGTGTAGAGATGGTTTTGCATGTGGACAAGGGAGATGAAATCTTTTACCACTTGTTCTTACTTGGGGCAAAGCTCAGGTGTGTAGAACTTCACTCTCATCACTGAAGCACGTGTATACAGGCACTCCAAAGAAAGAAAAATGCCAGGCTGGAACAGAAATGCTCTTTTGATTCTCTGCACCCTGCCTCAGAATTAACATTGTCTTCTAAGGGAGGAGGGCGTTTTTTTCCATGTTTTGAGCTAGTGGCTGTTGTGTCATCCTGGGTAGGCCAGTTACCATAGCTGCCATGGTTGCTCTGGGAATATCTTATAAGATTATGCTAAAAACAATTAGTGTCAGATGGCTTAAGAGGAGGTACTACTAATGCAGTTGTCCTCAAACTATGGCCCGCGGGCCACATGCGGCCCGCCTAGGACATTTATCCAGCCTACCAGGTGTTTTTGCCACTGCTACCTGTCCTGCTTAGCAGCCAACTAGTCCCGGGGCCCACAGTCTGGCCCTCCAACGGTCTGAGGGACAGTGAACTGGCTCCCTGTTTAAAAAGTTTGAGGACCCCTGTAAATGGTTCTGCTGCTGACAAGGCCCTAGGAGGAAGATTTCAGACCTCAGTAGCATGATTTTTTTTTAAAATTAGATCTACTATGTTACAGTCCTCCTAAGATCCTAGTGCGATAGTAGCATCTGCCTGAAACCTCAAATCCTGAAGGGACTTTCCTACCACTCATGTGTAGCGTAGTCCAGTCACTTGATAGATGAGGCAGGTGCCCCAGAGAAAAGAGGTTTCTGCAGTGGTTCCCACATTAAACTGCACATTGGAATCCCTAGGAAAGCGTCTGTGATCTCAGTGTCCAAGTGACATTCGTGAGTATTAGTTCACAGCGTCTGGGGTGAGAGCCAGGCACTGCCATTTTTTTATAATTTTTTTTTTAATTTCCTTTTTGCAGTTTTTTTTTTTTTGCCAGGGCTGGGTTTGAACCCACCACCACCGGCATATAGGACCGGAGCCCTACTCCTTTGAGCCACAGGCACTGCCATTTTTTAAAAGACCTTCCCCTAATTCCAGTGTGCAGTACTAAAGGTCTAACGATTTTTCTAAGGTCACATAACTCCTTTGTCTTTAGCCAGAACTGTCCCTTGTAGGACATTTTGAGAAATAAAGGATGAGTAGTCGTCGTAGAGCCGCTGCCATAATGATATGCCAGGCGATTCACAACTCCTCTCCAAGGTGCACACGTCAGCCCTTAATTCCCCGTGAAGACTGTGAAGGAGGCCTTCAGAGACTGCCTCAGTGGGGACTTGTGGTGCTCCCTTTAGTTGCTGATCATGCAGTGACATTCATTCAACAAGTGTTTGTGGAGGGTTACTGTGTGTTGGCATTCTGCTAGGCTCTGAGAATAAAATGCTAGTGAACAGGTCTGTAAGGCTCTGCCTTCCCAGAGCTTGTTAGCCAGTGAAGGACCCAAAGATGTAGTTCAGCAATTCCAAAATTTTAGACTGACATTGTGATGGGAACTTGTTTTATTCATTTTCACTGGGCCTCGTTCTCAGGAGGATTTGTAGCAACGGAAACACATAATGAAGTTGTTAGAATATAAATAAGAAACAGAAATCAAGACTAGGGAATATATAAATAAGAGTAAAGAGTCAAGAACAAAAGAAGAAAAATTTATAGTTGTACAAGTCGTTAAGGATCCACTTGGGCTGAATCTCAAGTTTGGCATCGAGTATCCTGGCAGCCATATCGAAAAGGGAAATGTGGTTAGTTACAAAGTTCTTGTTGTCAGAAAGAGAAAGAATCTTTCCTTGGGGAAGGAAATGCTTTTCTAATCCTTGGCTTTTAAGGAAAAGTCTCATGCAGAACATCATACAGTCCCTAACAATGTTTCTATAGTGTGTACAGAAGGGGATCCTGTAAGACAGTACCTTGTAGGACCCTGCACTAAAAGTGAGAATGTAAAACTAAATGCAATATAGTAAGTCCATTTCTGTCAGGAGCAGGGGGTCAGAAATAAGTTTATTTGGGCCAATGTAGTCCAAATGAATTAGAAGTTTCTGGGACACCTCAGGAATGGAGGAATTGGAGATTCTTTTAATGATCTTCATAAACATAATTTCTCTCTGCTGAGATCTTGATATGGAGATGATTCTGTATTTTCTGCTTTGGCACTGAAGGATAAATATTCTATGTTGTAGATAATATAATGTTTTACTAGGGTTCAGAAAACATTTTCTATAAAGGACTGAATATTAAATATTTTAGGTCTGCGGGTTGGGTGAACTCTGTCACACCATTCACTCAGCTTCTATAGCACAAAAACAGCTGTAGGAGATATACACAGTATTCAAGTGAGTGAATGGACATTTCTTTGTTCCGGTAAAGCTTTATAAAAACAGGTGGAAGGTCACATTTTTACCCATAGGCTATGTGTATGTATGTATGTATGCGTGTGTGTATATATACATACATATGTATATATTTATATATATATATATATACACACACACACACATTAGGAGATATATATATATCCCCCAATCCCTAGGATATCCTAAAAAATAAAAGCAAATTATATACTTAATTGTTGAAATTCATAAATTATTAGAAACTTGGCAAGTCTTGGTCAAGGGTGACTTTGCCCTTGTAGTTTTTCTTTTCTTTCTTTTTTATTGTTTCAGTTTTTGGCCGGGGCTGGGTTTGAACCCACCACCTCCAGCAGATGGGCTGGCACCTTACTCCTTGAGCCACAGGCACCGTTCTGGCCTTGTAGTTTTTAATTGATACTAGGTGATGACATGATGGCTCATGTCTGGGTTACAGATTCATTAAGTTAATTTTGGGGATACAGATCCTAAAACAATCCAGTACAACTCTTCACCCATCAAAGTGGCATTCAACAAACATGGACCTGGGACCATCACAGCACGGAATAAGGCTGGCTCTACAAAACCCTTTTATTCCATGTGGAGAAGGAGAATCGTGTTGCTCCTCATGTGAAACGGCAACATGGATTCCCAATGAGGGTCTCATGCTTGGCTTCCTCAGAGAGAGAAAATGTTGGACCATTTCCAGCAGGCTGATGTGTGCTATTCACAGCTTTATCATCTTTTCAAGGGCAAAATTTATTCCTGGTTACCAGTTATAGATTCTAACAATTTTTCTATGAGTGTATCATGTAGTACAGCCACAGATCTTATAGCTACCCTCAGGGGAAAAAATAATTTCATTGTACAAAGGCTTACTTATGAGCATCTAACATGCATGGATGATTTGTTAGGACCTGGATTCTCGGGTACCTCCCACTGGTCACAGACTAATCTGGGAGGTTGTGTAATGGGAGTTATTTTAAAGGGTTCAGTTTAGGGGATCATCAGAAGAGTTGGCTTCAAGTGACTTAGAATCTGCAACAACAGGTGGGTCGGGACCTCAGCCTTGTATATTGCTTTACCCCAATTTGTGGGTAAGCCATAGCCCTGAGCAAAAGTTAACTTGTTTGTGTGACCCAGGCATAGTGACAATGGGAATGTAACATAAGGAATAACTTCAAAAAAGTTTACAAAAGAAGCTTATGAACATACTTGTGAAACCTTTGAGGCTTTTTTGTCAGTTTGAACATAATTTGGTATACAGTGCTTTCTGCATAGTAGCTAATTGGTTCATTTGTGCCATTGGGAATTTTGCAACTATTCACCTCTTGAGGAGGGTAAGGTGGTCAAGAAAATAGTTTCTGTTCATTGTAGTAAACTACTCCTGGATTATGGAGGGCAAGTACTCTGTCTTTATCTTCCTATATACCCAGGTTTCAGCCCGGTACTTAGTCCATAAGGGCCACTCTAGAATCTTTGCTGAGTGACTATCACCCTGTTTACAAAACTAATATTGTGGAATAATTAGTTGCCAGTGGGAAGGATGGCTCCCATTTATGGCAGACATTGGACCCATCCAAAAAGAAACTAAAGCTTTTTGTTTGAGAATTAGAACAACCTTTGCCTACAAAACTTAAAAGCAGAAAGGCACTTAGAGAGAACCACAGGGCCTCTAGCAGATCTCACCAGATGGGGGTCAGCGTAAAAAACTGGCAATCAGATGTATGTAGCAGGTATACATATATTTTAACAATGGCTTATTCTTAACAGACAAGATTTGAGGCCAGAGAAGTTTCCAGAGTAAATTGGAGCCTAGGGAGAATGTTGCCAGAATTATCTACTTTTTCAGAAGTAATAAGTCCCCAAACCTATTATTTTTTCCCTTCTCTTCCTTCCCCTGCCAACATATTTATTTATAATAATTACTTTACCAGTTGTCTTAGAACAAATTTCCTTCAACAGAAGTCTCTATGATCTTATGGTCATAATTTTCAAATATCCCTGCTTCTATGTAGAAGAGATACATAGAGAGTGGGGATGTTCTCACCCAACACCCAGTCACTATGAGGGTGTGTAGGTCTGAGAGAACCAAGAGGCTGGTAATGTGCACAGCAACCCTCAGAACCCGGCTGATGGAGGTTCAGGGTTCAGGTGCTACCAGAGGACTATGCAAAGCCTAGCAACATTTGTGGCTAACTTTATTGTGGGTAATTTGTCTGACTATAACTGGTGAATAGTCTACCTCCATTGCATCCGGCAGATTTATCAGGGACCAGCTTTGGCCCCAGGGATATTTATCAAATATCATTTCATTTTTGTTCCCTCCACTTCTTTCTGATTCTCCGACCACCAGGCCAAGAGAACTCAAGCACCTGTTCACAGTTTTGCTCATAATTCTTCCCCCAACATGACTACAAAGCAATAGAAGTAGAATAGAGACAAATGGCTAGTGGTAAGCAAGTTCGTGCACTGTCCTACCCAGGTGACTATCCAGAGCCACTTATCAGTTATGATGACTCTGTGTTTAGATCATAGAGACATGCTGATTTCTTTAGTAGGTATTAATTATTCTTGCCTGTGTGTTCACTTGTTCACTGACCATTCTGGATGTTCCTGGTCTCAGGGCCTGAGGATCATCTTCTCAGATGCATCACGGCTCATCTTCCGGCTCAGCTCCTCCAGCGGCGTGCGGGCCACCATCAGACTGTATGCAGAGAGCTACGAGAGGGATCCCAGCGGCCACGACCAGGAGCCACAGGTACAGCGTAGAGCTGTTGTGTGTCTCATGGACCTTGGAAAGTTCAGAGAGCTCCCTGGGCCTTTGGTGTGGGTGATTTTACTTTCTGGAAAGGCATATCGATCCTTCAGTTAAAGGGCAAGCTTAGTGCAACTCCAAGCAAGTTTAATTCACGCAGTACCGTGTTTCAGACATAAAAATTGCTCTCTAGTACCTAAAAGAAGTTTAGACCAGCATTTCCCAAATAGTGTGCCTGTCTTGCCTGTTTGTTAATTGGGGTAAAATTAAGGGGAGGTACATTTTATAGGTAAGGAAATTCTGAGTTAGAGTCAAGAGGGTTAAATAATGCAGAGCCTTGATTATGCCCATGTAAATTTTGACTCTCAAGTTTTTGGTTAACTCTGGGTTGAATGTGTGACTTTGAGGTGCCAATATAGATACCACCCAGGGTGTCCTCTCTGAGATGGCCATAAAATCCACCATGATAGGAGGGTCTGTGGCTGTCCTTTTAAGTTAAGGGAGGACATCAATGAGGCTAGACCAGCCTGTGCTTGGCAAAGCCTCTTCATGTTTCAACAATAGAGCTAATTAAGAACTCAAGATCATAAATAGACAACCATAAGCCTTCCCACTCCCGTATTCATTAAAACTCTAGGCAATGGTAATTAATACCAGAAAGCTTCACTTCAAAGTTAAGTACTTTGAGCTACACTGCTGGCTGCCCTTGTCTTCGTCACTTCATTCTGGGTTTTGAAGCAGAGTCCTTGATGAGATGATTTTTTGAAATGAAAACATTGGTTCCACCTGCAACACTTCTTCTGTGGGAAAAATAGAGAAACAGAGAAATATTCACTGCTACTCCTTTTAGGGATGCTTGGAATTTACAGCTATAATTTGCCCTGATGGAATAAGAAATCAGGGAAGATTTTCTTTTTTCGTAAGTAGTTTAGTTTTTTGTTTTTTGTTTTCATGGTATCTTTCCTTGGAGAGTCTCAAAGAACTTGGTGATAATGGTGCGTAGATCCTTCCTTACACCTAAGCAGAAGATCTGTTTGGAGTGAAACCCTTCTAGAAGGGGAAGCAGAGGCCTGGGAGGCTGAGAGCTGTTCTCAGGGTCACCAGGAGCGTGAGAGGGCAGAGCACGTGAGCAGCAGAAAGCCCTTGGCCCTTCCTCTCAAGATCATAGCCTTTCCATGCAGGGGATGGCCCATGTGCTGCCAAAATAATTTGTTAGTGAGTACATTTCGCCCAAGATAGTACCAAATCACGCAGGAATTGGAGGCTTACCCTCTTTTTCCGAATAAACCCTCGTCTACATCTCGTGTTAGGAAGGGAGATTAAAGCAGGGGCCTGAACGTCCAGAGCTACGACCGGGTGAGGAATGATATTCCTGGCCTCACCGACTCTGACTCACTCTGACTCTAGGCTATTTTTTTCTCAACATTTTCCCCCCCTATTTGCACAGGCTAAGTGGTTGTGATTTTTCCTTATTTTTATTTACCTTCCATACTGGACTAACTCCAGGCCATTAGACAAGCATGAAAATACTTCTGTATACACTTGAGCCTATCTCTTTGGTGGTCCACAAAAGCAAAGTGGTACTTTCATTAAGCGTTTCTTCTACAGCTGGAAATCTCCATAGGCCTGGTCTTGGAAGATTGTGTGGGTAAAGATAAAAATAAATATTGCTTGTTTTGGTTCCCGTTACTGCACATTTTCTGTTCTATTGGTTTAAAGGGTTTCCCAGCTTTAATGGTGCGGGAATCCCTTCATTGATACTGCTCTTCTGATTGCACATATTCCCACCCTAATCATCAGGGTCTTCCCAGACCTGGCTATGTGGACCGCAGGGTATTTTAGCACACGATCTAGCTCAAAATTTTATATTAAACTAGAGCTCCTTATTAAAATATCATACATCATGGATGTATTAACCTAAGCCCTGTCGCATGATACATTTAAGCCAGGAGATAATGTAGAGTAAGATTACAGAAGACACTTAAAGACCTAAACAAAGGGAAGAAGATTCTCTCAGCAGGACTTAATTACTAACCAGCTTTAAAACAGGCCTTGAAGGGGGAGTACTTGGGAGCTTTTTAGAGTGTTTGTTCCAGGACCACCTGTTTCTGCCCTGGAGGAGCTGTGTAAGGAAAAGCATTTGGTTAATGGTGAACAGAGATCAGAGCTAAGCCGTGCTCCTCAAAATGCTCAGGTTATTACTGCTCCAGGGCCCGGCAGGGCAAGACAAACCTGTGCTGCTTTCTTAGCTGCAGAGAGAACGTCTTCCACCCTTTTAGTTTGTTCTTATTTGCAGCCCAGAAATCAGAGGACAAACACCCACGCCCCCCACCCCTACACACGCAGACACCCATTAAAATACCTCTCTAATTTGCAAAGATATCATTGATAATCTTACTCCAGTTCAGCAGGTGGTTTTCAGTGTTTTACTGGCTAACTCAGTAGCCGTCTATGTTCAGGTTATTTTGCAAGAGGACAGAGAATTCCCTGGCTCATCTGCATCTGAGTGTTTTACTTTGCCCATGGGCAGGTCCTTTTTCCAGGCATTTTAAACACATATGAACAGAGAATGTTGTACTGGTCGCCCTGCAGAAGTGCTCGTAACTATCCTGGTGATGCAATTAGGAAAACTTGTGACATAATCTATAGGCACATGAATCTCTACTCCCACATGTAGGATTCTCCACTTGCATCCTTATGTACAGTGATTATGCTATGTGTTTTAAATCGATGTCAAATAATTTCTTGCCAACATCAAAAAATATCTGTCAACAATTCTATCAGTATGCACCCACGAAGTGGTGCTAAGGTGAGGAAGGACAGGGGAGAGGCCCTGAGGAGAGGAGAAGGTGTTTCCCCTGCTCCACTCTCTCCCTGGTAAATCTGGAAGGAAGGCTTCCAAAGACCTACTGCTGGAAGAGCACATGGTTTTAGAAATACAAGATTACTTTAATGTTACTGGCAATCAGTAGACCTCCAGTCAGCCCTCAAACCAGCTGGTAGTAATTTGGGAACAAAAGGATGATTTAAAAGGGTTTAAATTCACAGGTAACCAGAAACAGTGGGATTGTTCCCATCTTCTCTTTCCCATTCATTTTATTAGCAGGGCTGCTAAATGAGCTTGCTTTTTTTTTTTTTTTTTAAATCTTTTTTCCTTGACCTGTGAGCCATGGGTGGAGTAGCTAATGAACAATAGAGGATCCAAAAGGAAGGAGAAGTTTTGCTAAGGGCGAGGCTAATCACAGACTGATAATCAGCCTGTGGCTAATCAACCCTTGGCTCTGTACTGCAGAATGCACTGACTCCTCATCCACCCCACTTCTTGGGAGGAGCCTGAATTTCTCCAGCCTGCAGGAAATTGGGGAACTTATGTATGTGTTTTAGATAAAGTGTACCTATAGGACTTTAAAGACTAATATCGAAGCACCAAGAATGCCTCTATATGTGATTCATCTGTCAACCCAAAGGTCATCTGTCATTTTGCTCTCTGTTCTTAATATGACTTTATGATCCAGAAATAAAATGTAGAGCCATCTTGTTTTACAAAGGGAGAATAGATGATTTATCATCTAAACTAGGATACATATGGTCCTAGACTTACGGCAGGGTTGTGTCTGCTGTAAGTTGAAAATACCATTAAGTCAGAAATGCATTTAATACACCTAATCTACTGAACATCACAGCTTAGCCTAGCCAACCTTAAACATGCTCAGAATACTTCCATTAGCCTGTAGGTGGGCAAAATCCCCTTACACGAACCCTATTTTTTAATAAAGTGTTGACTATCTCATGAAATTTATTGAATACTGAAATTGAAAGAAATGGTTGTATGGATACTCAAAGTGTGGTTTCTGTTGAATGTGTATCACTTCACACCATCGTTGTAAAGTTGAAGAATCATTAAGACAAACCATCATAAGTCAGGGACCATCTGTGCTTTGAGAGTGAAAGATAATTAGGTTGAGACTGACCCCAATGAACTAGGAGATTTGGTTACTCTAGTAACAGGCCTTCGTCTTATCTTAGAACTGCACATCTCTGTAGAGAAGGGTTTCCAGGAGCCCCAGCAATATAAACCAACTGGTTAAGAGGAAACAGACCAGCAGCAAAGAGTCAGATCACTGGTTCTCTGCCCAGCTGCACATGGAAACCACTCGGGAAGCTTGGTAAAAATGCCTGTGACTGGGGCCAGTCCTAGAGATTCTGCTTTAATTGTTCTAGAGTGGAACTTCTATTTTTTAAAAAGCTTCTTGATAATGCTCATTAGATGAGTGCTTCTCAAACTTTAATTACATATTAATAACTTGAAGTTCTTGGGGAAAATGCTGATTCTGATCCAGGTGTAGGGAAGGCCACACAATCTGTGTTTCTGACCAGTTCCCAGGCAGGGCTGTGCTGTGGGCCCACAAGCCACACTTTGAATAGCAGCCAGCTAGATGCACTAAACTGGGAAGCCCTCCTGGCAGGACCTTGAATTCTCTCAACCTGTAGAATGAATGACACCTGTTTTTAGTGCCCTTCCACCCTTACACACTGGTCTCTGTCTTCTAGACTTCTATTTCCACTGCCTACTGGACTCCACTTGAATGTTTTCTAGGCAACAACACCTTGATACCTGTAAGATTTCATTGTCCACCTCCTGTGTCCCCCAAACAAACCCAACATCCTGCTTCTTTTAATGTCTTCTCCATCTCATAAATGGCAGTTCCATTCTTCTAAATGGTTCAGACAAAAATCCTATAGGATTCATCCTTGACTTCTTTTTCTCTTTGTCACACACTCTACTTCCAATTCCTACCAAAGTGACACTTCAAAACACATTCAGAATGACCCTATCTTGCCTCCAGCATTCCCTCCTGGGCCAAACCACTATTCTCCAGAGCATTGCATTATGGAGTCTTTTAACTGGTCTCCTTACCTTTACCCTATTCTCAGCACTCCAACCACAGCAATCCTTTTAAATCATGTTGGACTACCTCATTGCTCTGCCAAAATCCTCCCTTCTGCTTCACTCAGAGATAAGCCCAAACCCTTGCCATGGCCCTCCTGGAATTGGCCCCTCCTCACCTCCTATCTCTCTTCCTGTTTCTCCTCAGTCTAGTTACTGTTGGGGGAACTTGCCAAGAACACTCTGCCTTGTGGACTTATCATGGCTGCTCTCTCTGCCTGGGGTGCTTTTCCCTTTGACATCTGCGTGGCTTCCCTCCTCACTCTTCCCTGCTGACGCTATAAAGCAGCTTCATACCGTGACACTTCTTACATCCCCCGTTGCTCTACTTTTTTCCATGGCATGTAAGCCTGTCTCACATATATGTTTATTTATTTATTGTCTGTTTCCACCCAGTAGAATGAAAGCCCCAGGAGGCTAGGACTTTGTTGGTTTAGTTCCTATATCCCCAATGCATAGAATAATACTTAACATCTGGTAAATGACCAATACAGTTTTGCTAAATTAATGCAATAGTGAGCATGCATTTCTTTGGCATACTCAGAGCAATTATGTCAGATAGGAAACTGAAATATTCTGTATTCAGTGTGAGCCTTGATACTACCATCCAATTTCTTACCATTGAGGGTTTGAATAAAATAAGGATATATCCATTATCTTATCATCATTCCAATGGGCCCCATGGCAGAATTATCATCCTGGTTTTGCAGGTGGGGAACCTGAGTCTGGTAGCAATTCAGACTCATAGAACAGGTAAACTCTGGATTTGAGATTCAAACTAGGCCTTTCATATAACAAAACTCATGTTGTCCATGCCAAAATTGGGGTCCAGAGGAGAAAGAATTTCTTCTTACCTATGCTCGAGTCCAAGGCTACAACTGGAGCGTCAGTTCAGTGTTACTGTGAGGTGTTTTCTCAGACCAACTAGTCTTTGATTCTCTGACACCACCTAGGTATTCAACAATTCAATTCAATTCAGTTGGTTCAGACCCCACATGTTAAGGGGTCAGTCCCACGAGACTGCCCCTACTTCTGAGGCCAGCATCGCCTCGGGTCCACCAGCCTGGAAGCTCTCTGGGAGTTCTTCCAAGGGCTCATCATGTAAGCACAATTGATTTAATCATTGGCCCTTCATGGTTGAACTCAATCTCCAGCCCTTCTCCCCTCCCTGGAAGTCAGGGGGTAGGGCTGAAAGTTCCAACTCTCTAACCAGAGGTAGGCGCCTCTGGCAGCCAGCCCCCAGCCAGAAACTACTATGGGGCTCACCCAGAGTCACCTTATCAGCGTAAAGTCTGGTGTGAGTGAAGGAAATATGAATAACAATGTATTCACTGACAATATTGTCACTCAGGAAATTTCAAAGGTTTTAATAACAGGTGCCAAAAACTTGGGGAGAAGACCAAACATATCCTTTATTATTTCACACTGTTAAATCGAGTTTAGCCTAAAGCTTCTTCCTTGCATATTTTAAGTTTGGCCTACAGGTTTCCACAGACATGGTGAATTGCAACCCAAGTGTAGGTTACAGACTGTAACCTTCTCTTGTAACAAGTAGCTCAGTCTCAGCCAATCACAGCAGCCAAGTTATGGCCAATCCCAGGCATCCATCTGTCTGAACTGGTCCTCAAATAAAGCTGAGCTGTCATCAATCCAGCTGTTTCTGCACCTCACTTCCATTTCCCATATGTCACTTTGCTTTTCCGTCCTTAAATGTTATCTGTCTGTGTGGCAGCCCAGAGTCTTTCCGAATCTCTCTCGGTTCTGGGGGCTGCCAGATTTCAAGAATCATTCTTTGCTCAATTAAACTCTGTTAATTTGTCTAAAGTTTTTCTTTTAATGATGCTTATAAAAGTGACTATAGTAGATCAGTGCTTAAAAAAGAACAAGTTTTCTCTCCCTTAATTTTAATTAGCAACACATAGATTTTAAAAACATTATTAAAAGAATGATGTCCTAAACACATACCTGTTATGCGTTATAGTTAATAAGAGATCTGGAGTGAGTGGTCAAGACTTTGGAGAATGAACTTAGAAGTGGAAATAATATCTGTGATATGAAAGAGTTGGGAATGGAGTCCAGAAGTGACACCTAATGGGCATATTTACTTAGCCATTCAATTTTCATGACAAGAAAATTTTTGATATATACTCTTATGTGTATTTATGTATGTGTGTGTATGAGAGCATGAGTTTGGAATCATACTAGATAAATATATATCAAAACCATTACACGGTTTTTAAAAAGAAAACTTGCACAGTGTTGTATTAACATCATATAGGCAAGGAAAAATATGAGAAATATTTTATTCCAAATTCCAAGGGAAAAAATAAAAACTTAGAACTATGCTGTAATTTAGAACTATGGGGGAAGGGTGGAACTAGAAAAGAAACACGTGGTGAAAGATTGGGCTGTCAACTCTATGACCAAGCTAAAGAGCTGGCTGAGTTTGCTTAGAAAAGAGGCGTGACTTGGAGGGGTTCAGGAATTTAAAGAATAATATGAGGAAGGAAAGATGACCAGCTGTTCTCCATAACTAATGAATATGTAATTTGAGGAAATAGACTCAAGCTGAACTGGAAGGGATTCAGATCGACTGTTAGAACAATTTCTCAACTGTGAAGGCTGCCGCCGGGTTAGGATAGCTGGTTTGTGCTTTTCCAGAAGTCTCTACGACCACATAGATTCAAACAATTTTAAAATAGGGGCAAAAGTGGAAAGGACTGAGAAAAATAATTTTTCAAAGTATTTTTCAGCCTTAAAATTTTGTTTCTGTGATTACATATATTTAATTTAATTTATTTATTTATTTATTTATTTTTTTTTTTTTTAAGAAAGGAATAAGAAACAAGTTCTGGTCAGGTGGGTTAGAGTTCCCTCTAGTGGTGTAGAAGGGAATTTAGTACAGCTGTGTTTTCATGTCACTTGGAATGCAATTAAACTTGGGAAGAAGCAAAGATATATATGTTTCTATGTTTTTACTCCTTTAGATGACTTACTTCCTGGGAAAGAAAACCCAAGACAAACAGAGCTCCTTTTTGTCTCATGGATATTGAAATGTGGACTCACTCTGCCATCACTGTGCAGTGTTTTCCTGGGAGCTGAGGACACTCCCGGGATGGCTAGTCATGTGACGGCATGTGAAAAACTCCCCTGGGTTTGGAATTTGGCCCATGTCTCCCAGGGGCTAGTGTCTGTCACTGATTAGGGCTGTTCAGAGTTTTGATGACAGGCCTTTTTCTCAGCTGACCATTATGATCTGATACTGAGTGTGTGACAACGTGGTCACCCACATTATGCCTGGTCTAGGACATGTGGGAAAGTGTGTGACTGTCACTCTAAACCATTCATGTCCATCCCGTAGACAGCCCATCTCAAATCTCCCTTTCTTGTAATATAGACAAAAGAAACCCTTATTCCAAGTCTCATTAGAATATCTTGGCGTTACCAACTTATCCTAAGAAACTAGTGGCCTTAAGAACAGAACACTGAAGGGCAAAAGTCATGCCCTGATCCTGGTTTTAGGGTCAAGTTTGGGTTATAGTTTACAAACTATAAACCCTGAAAAAATTATATTTTCCTTCCCTGCTCTCCCACATGTATAATTCAAAATAAAAGCAAAATTATTTTTAAAAATAATGAAAATTAACATAATTTTGAGTTTTTTCCTTATGTTGCCATTCCCTTTTTCTCTAAACTATTAAATATCAGCTTCTTACCAAATTGTTTTCCCTTTTGTTGCCCTTGTTTTTGTTTTGCTGTGTCTGATGCACATGTTTGACCAGCTCTTGGTTAGCCCAGTGCTGTTTATGTCCACAAACCACCGAGTCTTGCTGGCTCTTGTTTACTCAGCCTGAAAAGGGAGCATGAATGAATTTGCATTGGTCACACAAGTACAGAGGGTCACTGGGTCACTGGCCATAACTCCTCTTGCCAGATGAATGGGTTTGACAAGCTGTGCCCAGCACAATCTGGCTTTCCCAGTGTCCTCTTTGTTCCAGCCCAGATGTAGAGCACAGCTACATTGCTACCGGAGTCTCATGGACTGGTGGCAATTCAGGCTTTCTTTAAAGTGGTGCCCTTCTTTGGTGTATAGTAACCATTCGCATTACTTGTAAATAAGACTGTCGCTTAACAAATGAATACTGATGATGAACATAGAGACTGGCCGTAACCCTCAGAAGAAAGCTCTAGATTAGTATATGCAATCAGCCAACATCTGCAGGAAGCTTCACCTGGGCTTCCCACCACAGTCAGGCTTCGTTAACATGGGGAATACAGGACCTGGTTGTCAAGGGGAGAAGGCAGCTGTTTTAGCTCTCCTGTCTAGTCTTGGCTGGTTTTAAGTTTGATGTCAGAATCTCAGAATCAGAACTCCTGTTCAGGATGCAGGTGAGGACATTCCCCATCCCCTGTGTTTGCCTGCCAGGATGCTGGGAGGCCTGACAGACTCCAGGGAAGCAACATTCCAATGCTAGAATGTATAGGCCTTGGGCAGGAGGGAAAGAAAGGAAAGACTGATGAAATTCTGGTTGTATGTCCCTTTTTGGGGTTTGATGAAATTCTGGTTGTATGTCCCTTTTTGGGGTTTCATTTCTGAGCATTTTTGTTGGTAGAAACCATCATGGGAGGCATTGTTCTGTAGGCTGGGCCTGTGACCTGCATACTTCATGCTATGGGATGGAAGGCAGAGGAGGCAGGGAGAGTGGCTTACAATGTAGGCTTCATTGTTATTATTCAGGTGAGAGGAGGCCCACAGATGGGGGATGTCTGGCATTGAAAGATGGTTTGTTACTCACAGTTACCAAGGGGAAGGGATATGCCATATCACACAGGGTCACATGGGGAGGCACCAGGGTGGATCAGGACGCAGAAGAAGCAAAGAGAAAATAAGGGCAAAAGCCTTTATTGGGGTTTCTGTGGGAATGGCAAGGTGGGGAAGCAGGCGTGGGATTGGCTAGTTTTAATAATTTCAATAGGTTCTGGGGCATAGAAATATCCCCAGATTGTCTGGTACCTGTCATGGCTGGTTATAACAGCAGGGAAGTAGTCGCCCAAGGGTGAGAGTCCCATATACCTAAACCAGCTTGGGTTTGACTCAAGGACTGATCCTTGCCTTAGGGGTTTTGAAAATGACAGGTTATGCACAATGTCTGATTATATTCAGTGAAGCATGCATCAACGTGAGTTTGGCTAAATAATACATTTTGTTAAAGGTGAAAGCACATTTGTATTTGTGTGTGTGTGTATACGTAGAGATGAATTTTATAGTTTTAGAAAAACTATCAAGTATCTCTAGAAATCTCCAACAGGGACCTTCTGAGATTGAACCCCGTAGCTGTGTGACGGCAACCAAACATGAAAGGAAGATATTTTACAATATGTTTGCGTTCATAAAATTAAACTCGTTTTTCAGGTCTTTGGTTTTGTGTTGGAGAGCCTCTCCTGTTTTTATTTAAAGCACTTGCTTATAAATGATTTTCAGATGGGGAGCAGTATATCAGAAGAAAAGGAGAAATGGTAAGGGATGAACAAGATGAAAAGAGAGACGTAGAAAGGCGACCCTGGGTGAATACTTGTAACATGTGGAAAGTCCATGTGTGCTATTTGGGCAAGTGCCCTAAGCCAGGGAGTGCCGAGACAGGTATGCTGGTGGGAATGGGGCTTCCAGGAATTGGTAACAAGCACTACTGCATTTCAGTCTCTTTAGCAGTGATCCTCAGATCGACTCTCCAAAGAACCCCCGCCTACCATCCTGGAAGCAACAAGTCTGTCGGTTTTGTTCTTTGTTTGCTTTAGTTACATCCTTGGGAATAGTTGGGACCATCAGTGTGGTGTTCTGTTAAAAATTTAAAAAAAGCTGAGATTTCTTGATGATATACTAAGATCTCCCAGTAGTACATTTTACACTATCTTTGTAAGTATTTCTATATTGGTGAATTAAGCCACTGACTGTGAGTCAATGCTATCTATTTACTTATATTGTTTAGAATTTGTAGTTACTATGAATTCACATTCCTTTTAACAGATAAGATTTAATAAAAAACATTTAAAGCAGGCCAGATACAGGGGTTCATGCCTGTAATCCCAACACTTTGAGAGACTGAAGTGGAAAGATCCCTTAAGGCCAGACATTGAAACCAGCCTAAGCAACATAGTAAGAGCCCTCCTTTCCATCACTACAAAAAAAAGAAAGAAGGAAAAGAAAAGTTTAAAAGCAGGTATATTTTATGCAGTAACTAACAGCGCTTTATACTTTTGCTACCCAGAGGGTAGTTCTCGGACCAGCAGCTTTTGCATCAGGCGGTTGCTGCTCAGATATGCAGAATCGCAGGCCCCAACCCAGACCAACTATCTTAGATTCTGCATTTTAACAAGCTCGTCAAGCTCGTCAGGTGATCTGGGTCCACACTGAAGTATGAAAAATACTGCAACAGCTGATCTTGGGGAAGCTTATTTGTACCTTTGCTTAACGGGATCGACTTTCCCTCCAGACACAATAAAACCCTCTAATAGCAAAACCAACAGGCTGCATTTATAGGGTAACTGGCCTCTGCTTTTCCCTCCCCCTTTTTGCAAATTACAAAACATGCAGAAAATAACCCAGAAAAATATTCCAACCTTCTTCATGATCTATCCCCGCTTCTCAGGTCAGTTAACAAACAAACAAAAAGAAACAAGAAAATCAGTTTCACTTCTCACCTCCTGGAAGTCTCCCTCAGGATCAACTCCACAGCCTTAGACTGTTTTCTTCCTACGCACTGAGCTGAGAGATGTGGAATAACTCACCAATGAAGTAAAAAATTTCCAATTTGATTTTGCCAAGACATGAAGTTTTGCTAAAATCGTGGGTAGACAGTCTAGTGAAACTTCAATTACTAGGAAAAGGTCAGTTATTTAAAACACTTAAGGATTAGGTTATGGGGCAGCTGAGTCTTAAAGGCAGAGATCATAAAAGAACATGTTCCTTTGTCAAAACTGCACTCATAAAATGGGTATTAAGCATCCACAAATTCCACTGATAGTCTTCCTATCACAGGGATGAGTCTGTCTTTGTGTAGAGGGCTCCTTCCGTCTTTTTAGTACCTGATGGGAATGACTCTCCTGAGCACTGTCTCCTCCCTAAGACTCAGGTGGCCCTCACAGCAGGGGTTCCCTGCCAGGTTGCTTCTGCTACTCAACTCTGCTACTCATCTTTGCTCAATGGAGCCATCTGTGCTAACTGTACTCAACGTGCAGGCCTTGCTAACTGCTTTGGAAACTGATCCACCCTGAAGGAATGTGTTCCAAACGCTGTGGTGTCTGGCCCTTCTGATTTCAGCATTGTCTTATCTGACTGTATTGTCTCTGGCTGGATTTATGGGGCCCCAGGGCACACAAACGAAAGGAAGGCTGGCTTTCCTAGGCCCAGAGCAGCTCACTGACGCGGACGGATGGTGCCTCCGATTTGAGTGGCTTTGGGTGTCTTTCATTCAAAAAGCAGAGAACGCTCAGTCTGATGTTTTCATTTTATCTTTCATCAGAAAAAAAGAATATGAACTTTGTTTTGTGTACAAAGAAGCTGAAGCCAGAGGGGCTGTTGTCTGTCTATCAAAGGTCGGCCTGTTGGGACTGCAAGGCTAATCCACTCACTTCTACCCTACTTTTCTAGCAAGCCAGGATTCCTTCTTCAAATAGTGATGATGACAGTAGTGTTCATTAGAATATATGAAGTACTTGTATGCATCTGGACTTGGCAGAATCCTTTATGTTTTGTGTGTGGAATGGCTCATTCTCTGCACTGTCTAATGGTACAGGTACTCACGCTGTCCATCCATGGTTTACACGGGAGAAAACTTCAGCCCTGAGAATTTGAATAGCCTATAGCCTAGTGTTTCTAAGCAGTATAACTAGTATTTGTACCTAGACTCTGGCTCCAGAGTTTCACTAGGGAATTATTCTGTGTGTCATTTAAAAAAGGATATAGGAATGCTTACCCACTTATGAAAAATAAAATGGAGAAACCAGGGTGCCCATCTTCAATCTGGCATGTAATCTTGCTATGTGCTATAATGTACCCTAGTCCATTATATAGAAAATTAAAATAACCACAATAACTGTAAGTACCGTGAGATTATAATTAAGATCCTTGAATATATTGGAGGAAAGTAATGCATAAAAATTAGACTTTGATAAAGGTCAAGGCTTCTTATAATTTCTAGGTAACCATAAAAAAAAGATATAGAAGAAAATGATATAACTTCCTATCTGAGAGGAAAACATGGAAACTTAGAAAAAAATCAGTCTAAGAAGAGAAAGAAAAACAGGTCAAGGAGAAAGCTTATAAGATGAAAGTTTTAAATTCAGATTTTTTGGTTATTATATAAAATGTAAGTGAACTACGTATTCCAGGAAAGAGAGGATGTCTAGATTTTTTTTAAAAAGACAATGATAAGCTCACTATAAAAGATAAATCTTTAACATAAAAATGCAGAAAGCTTGAAAGTTGAAAAATTATGAAAAGATTTCTACAAATAATAACCCACCCCCCAACTCTACTGTGTTCAAATAAAGTAGACTTTAAAATTGAAAACATGGCTAAAGATAAACTCTATAAAGTTATAAAAGATTGAATTCCCCCAACAGACATAAAAATTAAAAACATTGCTAAAGATAAACTCTAAAAAGATAAACTCTATAAAGTTATAAAAGATTTAATTCCCCCCAAGAGACATAAAATTTTAAATTTATAAAGCAAAAAAATGACAACAACATTAGAAAATATAGACATCCACAATCATCCTAGAGTATTTTCATACTCCCATAGTAATTATTAGAATAAGTAGACACAGCACCTGGTAAGTATATAGAATATTTAAACAACATAGTTAACATAACTGACTTAATGGACATGTATAAATATTACACCAAACAACAACATATACATTCTTTACAGCCAGGCAAGATAGCTCACACCTGTAATCCTAGCACTTTGGGAGGCTGGTGGATTGCTTGAGCTCAGGAGTTTGAGACCAACCTGATCAAGAGTGAGACCCTGTCTCTCCCTAAAATAGAAAAAGTAGCTGGGCATTGTTGCAGGTGCCTATAGTCCCAGCTACTTGGGAGGCTGAGGCAGGAGGATTGCTGGGGCCCAAGATTTTGAAATTGCTATGAGCTATCACACCATGGCACTCTATCCAAGGCAACAGAATGAGATTCTGCTTCAAAAAGAAAAAAAATTCTTTTCATGCTAGAGGGAACATGCATAAAAATTAACTGTATACTGAGGAATGAAATAAAACTATTATCACAAGAGCAACTACATTAGGGTGTAAAAACAAAATGGACACAAATAGCATTTAATAAAATGCCACGTTCACTCATGATAAAAATTCTGCAAATAAGAAATCAAAGGAAGGGCCTTTAATCTCAATATTGTTAAAGGAAAATCTCAACCTGGGCTGTTTGTGCTGACTGTAGTTTTTGCTAACCGGGGAGGACAACTGGATGGATTCATTTAGAAAACAAATGAAGTACAGGCAGCAGTGTTACATGTAACGTGAGTGTTCCCTGTGTTACATTTTACAATTCTTAAACAGGTCATTTTCAAATAGTGCACCTAGTAAAGAGAAACTTTTGACCCTCTGACAAATTTTTTCAACTTTCAGAAAATGAAAACTATTCCCCCAGAAAAAGGGCAGTGTAGGGTGGTGTGATCCAACCCAGGTTTGGAATTAAAATCCCAGTGATTACTGGGTTCCAAGCTCAGCTTTGCTACTTGTTTGCCCTGTGACTTTGAGGAAGTTATGTAAATGCCCAGAAACTGTGTTCCCTCTTCTGTCAAATGGGGGACAACACCACCTACTTTCTAGACTATGATAAGGAATAACTCAATGCATGAATTTGGAAAAGTGCTTGACACATAGTGGGCACTCAGTGTCAGCTATGAAAACTTGCTAACGAAGAATCAAAACTTAAGAACCCAAGGGACAAATTATAGATGGGGACAAGAGAAAGTGTTTCCTTGCTCTGGATTGATTTGCTGTCTTGCTGTAGAACCAACTGTATTGACTGTGACCTAATCCCAGCCAGGAAACAGAACATTTTTTAGGGGGCTCCCAAGTCTACTTAGGCAAGACTGGGGTGTATTTGATGTTCAGCTGTGTGTGCTGCATGCCTCCCTGGATGAGGCCTCCTGGCGGCTTTCAGTGACAGAGCCATGAATGCAGGGCTGGGAGTGATGCTATGGGCCATGCTGTTCCTACATCTGCCTGCCTGTCACCACTGTGGGAGCCTGTTTCTGAGAGCTGTTGTCAGCTGTGAAATGCATGGAGAAAGAGCCCCCCCTACATATGATGATATAAAAAAGATCTCTTCCATGCTCATTAACGCCTATTTGCAAGGACCACTTTGAAATAACCCTTAGTGACAATTTAGGGGCACACAGGGTATGGCCTTCAGATCTGGAGTCTATTTGCTGGTCCACAAAGAAAAAAAGCCAGCTAAACAGATTTCTCTATGTCTGAGAATTGTTCTGATGCCTGTAAATTATCAGGCAGTGAAAAATCCCGATTTAAAACTGGGAGGCTCGGCGCCTGTAGCACAGTGGTTATGGCACCAGCCACATACACCGAAGCTGGCGGGTTTGAACCCAGCCACAATGACAACTACAACAAAAAAACAGCCGGGCATTGTGGTGGGCACCTGTAGTCCCAGCTACTCAGGAGGCTGAGGCAAGAGAATCCCTTAAACCCAGGAGTTAGAAGTTGTCGTGAGCTGTGATACCACAGCACTGTACCAAGGGTGACATAGTGGGACTCTGTCTAAATAAAATAAAATAAGATAAATAAAACTGACTGGGAACATTTAATACCTACACTGTTGATATGTAATATCATTTGCTGTGTGACAGACACTTTGCTTCATGCTTTACGTGCATTGTTTCATGTTTACAACAGCCCTCAGGTAGTAACTCACATGAGCATCCCAATTTCAACCATACAGCACAGAGAGGTAACATTGACTAGTTAGTAGCTGAAGATGAAATTAAACGCAGACCCAGCTGATTCATGCACTCAACCCACATACTACACGATCTCCTATGTTATTTAACCCTTGACTTCTTCTTTCCCCACTTAATGAATGGTCAGGCAGTATGTCAGCCAAAAGTACTGTTTAGACTGTTTATCTTTTGTTATTGCATGCTGTTGTTGTTTGACAAACTGGCTCAAAACTTTATGGCACACTACAACAATGATTTTAGCACATGCCTGGGTCCTGTGGGCCACAAATTTGGACATGACACCACGACATGGCTCACCCCACCCTGCTCCATGACATTTGAGGTCTCAGATGGGAAAACTAGGAAGACTGGGAGTGACTCAGAAGACTCCGGTTGGAATCGTCTGGAGACCTCTTCACACTCATGCAGGGCCAGACTTCTTAGCTGCTCTAGGCTTCCTGTGATCCAGTCTCAGAAGTCACATACCATCAGTTCTCCTGAACTCTTTTGGTAAAAGTATTCATAAGCCAAGTTCAAGGGAAAGGTGAGTAGACCCCAACCTCTTAATGGAAGGAGCTTTAGCAGCATAGAGTCTTAAGACTTATTGTCTGTCTTCATACCTCCTGGTTTAGAAAATGTTTTTGAAAGCACATTTTCTGCTTTGTATTAGTGAATGACGCTTTCATTAGTCAGGATGGATGGGGTAAATTCTGTGGTAATCAGTAATGCAAAATATCTTAGTGGCCTAAATCCACTGATCATCAGGTTTATATCTTGTTCACATTATATATTCATCATGCCTTGGGTAGGTATGTTTTTCCATGTTGTACTTACCCCAGGGTCCATGTACATGGAACAGGCATCTGGAATGTTTCTGGTCACAGTACAGAGAGAGAAAAAGTGCTTTGGCTAAAAACTAACTATATTTCCTCCACTCTTAACCAACTGCACAGAAACAGTCACAGGGGCTCACCTGACCATGGGAAGGCCTGGAAGCTTAGTCTTCCCATATCAGGGAGGAGAGGACAACTAGATAGCGGCATGTGGCATTAATAACTAACAATGATCAAATAAGGTTGCAAGCCTAGACCTGAGAGGGCTTTGGAACCAAATCATTATAACTCATCTTTTGGAAGTGTGTAAATGTGTGTAAGTGTGTAAAAAAAAAAGTGTGCCATGAGAGGATCTTAGGTGTGTTCTGAAAATTTTTAAAGATCATTAATTAAATTATTTTCAAAAGAAGTTCCAAGCATAGTAAGTATATTCTTTGTTTTACTCTTATTTCTTTTTTCTGGATTAACATATTTAAGTGTGCCAGGGAAGTTTTAATTAGGTTCAAGTGTGTCATGAGATAAAAAGACAGAAAAACACTGGCTTAATGAACTAGTGTGTGAATGTGCTCAGATTCTATTATACAAACCAAACTCTAAAGTCCAGCAGACAGCACAATTTGGGGACATATAGGAGGCTGACTGACATCCCAGTTACGGTTCCACGACACTCAAGTGTGCCTTGAGGAAAAAGCTATGACTACTGAGAGTCCCTGGTCCTCAGGGAAGCCCCATCCTCCTGGTATAGCTTCTGACGGATAGGGCTGTGTGGCCATAAAACCCAGGGGATCTTTCAGAGTGAGGAGGTGTAAGATTTGACCTGAGGATACTTGGACGCTCATTCAGAGCTTTCTGGTCCATAACCCCCTGTGAAGCCCTCCCCCCCAGGAGTGTCCTTGTACGTGTTCACCCCCATACCAGCAACACACACAGGACCTGCCACTGCTGCTGCCCAACAATGGTCAGCTTCCCAGATGAGGCAGGGTGACTGTGGAGCATGTACCCCCACAGAAAACCCTGGGGGTCAGAAACTTATACAGCAGCCCGATAGAGGTCAACGGCAGCAGGGCCTACAATAAAAAATCATTTATTTGAACTGGAGTGCTATGGAAAGGCATTCAACTTGACATTTAAAAATACATTTAAAAGGTAGAACCTCCATAGTTAACCAGCTCCCTACACTGACCACCTCTGTAAGTTGACCTAATTTTCATAGACTGGACACGCACCCCACATACGTGTCACTATAGTAGGCCTAGTTCCTTATGTTGACCACCCCTATATGTTGACCAGTTTGTTATAATACCTTCAATGGTCAATTTACAGAGGTTCTACTGTATTAATTATGCACCAACCAAAATAAAAGATCATAAAGTGGATCCAAAGGCCTTTGGACCACCAGTTTGCATGCCCTGTGCGAACCTTGTGGGTTATGTGGAAGATGTTCAAATGTTAGCTGAATTCAGCCTCTCGTTTCTATGATAATAGCAAATGGGTATATGCCCACTCAGGGTCAGGCGTGGTTCTGTGTCCTATCCATTAGCTCATTCAATCTTCACATCTGCTCTATGATGTAAGTCTCCCTAGTTCATGCAAGGGAAATTAATACTTACAGAAGTTAGGTAGCTTACTTAAGGTTGCACAGTTCAAAAAGGGCAGGGGCAGGATTTGATCCAATACAGTTCAGTTAAGAGTCTATGGCTGTAACCACTGCCCTGTATTGCCTGCCTGTTCTAGGGTGAGAAGCACAATACTTTATGAGAGGGGCCCCCAGACCTGAGTTTGCAACAGAATCGGTTTGAGAGCTTGACTGCTGTACGTTCCCTGCCTGAGCTACAGATGCAGTGAAGCAGCCTCCCCATGACTGGAGCCCACCACCAGTATCCCCAGGTGGTTCTTAACCTGGCCTCAGGTAGCAACCTGCTAACCAGTCTTTGGGAGACTTCTGTTGATCCTTTTAATTCATCTCTAAGAAGCCAGGCTCCATAAACAGAAAGGCAAGCTGATTCCCCCTCACTGTTCTTACCAAAGGAACCCAGTTTAAAGAAAAAAGAAAAGACATTGAGGACCCATCACCTTGATTCTGGCTTCCAAAATCTTTTGGGAAACAAAGAGGGAGAAAAAAAAGAGGCCAATGGAGAGAAAATTCTTTGAATAACGCATGCATGCTAGAGGGGCAATGGTGCTTTTGTATTTTTAACCTCTGGTTTTAATCTTGCAGTTACATTTCTGTAAGCAATTTTGACAGGGTTGGGGGGAGATACTGGTTTCCCATTAAAATAGCAAGTGCATTCCACGTGAAAGAAACTTTTGAAGTCTAGTATGGTTATATCCAAGGCAGATAAATACGAAGACATGAAAGGGACATTTGGGGGGATGGGGATCCGAACCAGTTAGGAATTCCCCAACCTTTTGCAACAGTTTCTGTGGTAGAAGGTGGGAAGAGGGAGGGAGAGAGAAAGAGAAGTAAAGGGGAAAATTGAGTAGAAAAGCAGTTCTGTGCAGTTTAAACTGTCCCCCTGGTTTGCAGGGTGTGGCAGGACAGTGACAGGGCTCAGAGATTCAGCCTTGTGCCTTTCAGCTGTACTGTGGGTATCAGCCAGCAGGCCTGCTCTCTCCCCTCTATCCCCATGTGGTGTGGTTCTGATTGGGGCCCACAGTTGAATAAGTAGGAAGGTTGGCTTCGTGACTCTTCTATTTCGTTTTGGATTTGTGATCTAAATGCCACTTTTCACCAACTAAAATCCCAACTCCCATTACAAAGGTGGAGGGAAAGGAGGCTGAGCCTGCCTGGCCAGTCTGGTTTCTGGTCACCACGTTCCCACATGCTAGCTTAGGTTTGAACCTCTTTGGGATTATTTCATCTACCTCTATCTGGGAATAGCTTTTTTCCCTCTCAGAAGAAAGCTTTTGGGAAGGCCTATTTTTCTAATATTCACAAGGCAGATGGATTCTCTCAGTGTTGGGCTCTAAATTCAGATGTACCTATAGTCATTTTTCATGTTGTCTATTTTGTCTAATTTAGATCCCTTTGGGATCAAGAGAGGCAGGTGGATCTGTGACATGAAAAGGGATTACAGTCAGGACTACTTGTATGTACTGTAATGAAGATCAGTTTGTCCGCAGTGTGTAGCATTTCACTTCATTTTTATTAGCAAAAATGTATTCGATTTTGTTTTCAGGAATCTTTCTCTTCTATAACTTCCCAAATCAAATAGATTTAAAGTAGCCAATCATCTTTGCTATCTAGAATCTGGGCTACTGCAAACTAGTAGCATCTAGCCTGTAGGACGCTTTTGTGTAAATTAGGAAAAGCCACCTGCAGCAGGAAAGCAAGGGACAAAGGATGCTGGTGATATCTTTGTAGAATGAGGGCACATTTCTCTGGGAAGAGGCAGCCCCTTCTGGGACTTCTGCTTGGCAAGAGCATCTTGGGATGGATTCGCACACCCACTCACTCTGTTGGGCATCGGCCTTATAAAGTGACCTGGCCTGTGGGTTACAGATCCTTGTACTTGGCTCTCTCTGTTACATTGCATGAGTGTTCAGGATTTGAAGGGCAGTGTAATCAGAAACTGTCTCCAACACTGAGATATATTAGAAGTGAAGCCAAAGGATGACTCCAATTTATAATTATAACAGGTTTGAATTACTTCATGACTTTTGGGATGTAAGAAATGTCACATTTCTATCTCACATGAATCAAGCAACCTCTAGCTCAGCCACCCCTGTCTGAGTTGGTAGGAGGCTTAGTAGTGGGCATCTGGGGCTTTCTGTCTTCTTGCAGATCATTTAAGACAGTCCAGATGGGTAGGAGGCAAGGGGAAGGCTCATGCTATCCTGGGGCAGAGTGGGAGTCTCTGTAGCTGCTATTGCAGTGATGTTTCTTACTGCTCAGCAATGCCACCATTGAGCATGACCCCCACCACCTGTCTGCTGTGCTGTACTGGACATGAGCGCAGGGTCTTTTCTGCAGTGGTCCTCACCACTGCCCACAGACCATCCAGTGAGTCCACTGCCCACAGGCCATCTAGTACTGCATCCAAAGAGTCTCAGGTTCCCACCATCCCCAGAACTCAGTATCCTTTCCCTTTTACTTTATCCGTGGATTAGAGCGCTTTCCTCTTCTCCAGCTCTGGAGTCATGAAGCCGTCATTCCAGCCCCTTCTCCACATTAGCACTTTGTTGCTCAACTGGAACCACCCACATGTCTATTAAGCCTGACCAGGTGACGAGGTGAATAAAAGTAGATTGAGAGGGAGGCAAGTGGTGGAATGGATGGATGGCTTCACCTCTTCCTGATGAATCCAGATGAATCTTCTGGATGAAGGGGGTGCAAAGTGCAAGGTGGTTCCTCAGTAGATCACCTGAATGCCATAAACATGCGATAATTCACCCTGTGACTTAATAGTCTACACCCACCCTTTGTTATTTTGAATATTTCCTATGGGAAAGACACATGTTGTAAAGGAAACAGACTTTCAAGTTTAGAGTTTAGTTGGAGTGTGGTGGAGAAGGAGGAAATCTCCCCATAAGTTCCTATAATTCAAGAAGAAAAAAACAGGAATTAACAGAGAAACAAATGGGGACTCAGAGAATGGAGAGATCCCACTTGGGTGGCCTGGGGTATCAGATTTCACAATGGAGGCCTTAGCAGAGGATGAGATTGTAAAATCATTCGAAGCAGAAAGAATAACGTATATAGAAATGCAGGTGGGAGAGAGTGTGGGCCTGCCACAGCTTAGGCAGGGGTCCTCAAACTTTTTAAGGTTCCTGGTCCCTCAGATCGTTGGCGGGCCGGACTGCCGGGACCAGTTGGCTGCTAAGCAGGACAGGCAGGGGTGACAAAAACACCCAGTGGGCCGGATAAATGTCCTAGGCATGCTCCATGTGGCCCATGGCTATAGTTTGAGGATGCCTGGCTTAGAGGGTACATAGGAGCAGGAGAGAGATGCAGGAGATTGGAGAGGAAGAGTGGAAAGGCAAGGTGTTTTCATTTCTTGTAGCTGTAACAAATTACTACAACCTGGGGGCCTTAAAACAACAGGATTTATGCTTTCAGAGTTCAAGAGTCTAGAAGTCTGAAATCAAGGTGTTGGCAGGGTTACACTCCCTTTGGACCTAGAAGAGGGTCTTCCTTGCCACTTCTAGCTCCTTTCTGGTGGCTGCAGCCATTCCTTGGCTTGTGGCCACATCACTCCCATCTCTACTTCTGCCTTCACACGACCTTCTCCTCTCTCTCTCTGTGTAATATGCCTCTGACTTTCCCTTATATATAATTGTGATTGCATTTAGGGACTATCAGGATAATCCAGGATAATTTCCTCACTGCAAGATCTTTAATCACATTGATAGCCCCCCACTTTTTCCCCAAATAAGAGAATATTTTCAAGTTCTGGGGATTAGGATCTGGTATCTTTGGGAGAGCATTATTCTGCCTACCATAAAGAGTAAAACCCAAATGTCAAGAACCTGACAGTCAGGCTCAAAGTGGCTGACCATAACCTTGGGGAAGCCACCTAAGACTTTTACCTTGAGAGATCACATGAACAAGTCTCTTTCAAGTTGAAGCTGAGGACACATAGCAGAGACCTACAGGCCAGTGGTGATAAGGGACTATGTTAAACAGTGGGGAAGAGAAGGAGAGAGTGGGTGGGGAACCAGTGAGACAATGTGATTAGAGGGTTTGACAACTGCATGGACATGTGTGGAGGGGAGAAAGACCCACCAAAGAAGACTTCTGGCCCAGCTGACGGTGACCTTGTTGGGATCTGCTCATAGCAATTAGGGTAAGGCAGCACCATGAACTGGCATGGTGAGGAAGTTAATTTTGGTTCGCAAGAAGCTTAGTCTTATAGGGAAAAGGGGCTTTTTCTCATTAGTAGTACAAAGCCAGGCAATGATGGTTCCTTGAAATGACCTAAGAAAAACATACTTTGGGTATTTTATCTTATGGATGTGATTTAATTTTATTATAATTTGTTTTACATTTTTAATTTACTTTAATACACAAAGAGACCACAGTTGGCTCAAGAAATCTGAGAGTGGAGTCTGTCGTAGAGCCAAGTCTCAGAGACTAGACCTGGGACAGCAAAGTCACAACACAGGCCCTCCTAGCGGAAGTTCATGAACCTTTACTTTAGGGATTTCTGGCATTCATGCCGTTCTTTTCTTTCTACCAACTCTGTTATTATTTCCTTCCACTCTCTTTAATTCTTCTCCTGGTTTCATTCTGCTTTCTTATAGTTTTTTCTCAAGAGTCTCTACTTTCTCATAACCCTGGATTAACAAGAGTCTTATATGCCTTCTTGGTGAGTTAATTATAATCTCATGGTTTAGTTCTCATTGCTAACTGCCTGTTTTTTCTCTGCTTAAATCCCCAAAGGATAGAACCCAATCAGGGAGGTGAAGTTTTTGCCTCAGGCAGTAGTGTAGAAGTCTCTAGCCAGGGTGTAGATTGGCTGCCTGTAGGGGAGAGGGTCACTGCTGGTCCAATCAGCAGCAGCCAGGGGTGGGATCATGTGACTAAAAGGAGGAAGCCACTCAGCCTTTGACTGGAGCAAAACACTTGATAGGGCCAATAATCAGCATCCTTTAGAGTACTCATCCTTCAAGTGTGGTCCGGGACCAACAGCATCCTGGGAACTTGTTAGAAATGCCAATTCTTGGGCCCCACCCCAGACTCTTGAATAAGAAACACAGGAGGAGGAGCCCAAGCGTCTGCATTTTAACCACCTTCCTAGAGATTCTGGTACATATTCCAGTTGGAGAACCACTGCCTTAGACTCAGTAATTAGTAGATTGACTAAAAACAAATGTCTGAATGAAATAATGAGACATTCCAGGTTCATTGTGTTTTAAACATAGTGGGAGTTAGTTGATCCTAGGGAGGAGGGGAGGGTGACATTTGTTATAAATCCCTGTTTTATGGATGCAGAATTTTCTTTTGTTGGATGATCTGCATTCTCTGGGTTGTATTGCCTGCCCCAAAAGGTGAGCTATGGTAAGTGCTGTCACCACACCTGCTCACTTTGCAGACCCCACTCCTTCCCTGCCCCTGAGAATGCACTTCCTCATAGAGACTAGCCTAGTGTTGGAGTCCCTCCACAAACTTTGACACATCTTGCTTCATAAGTGATTATATTTCTGGTTAGGGTTTGTTTTCCTCCAAAAAGTTAGTTAACTACTTACTCTGAGTCCTGTGATTCTCAGATTTTTTTTTTTTTGAGACAGAGTCTCACTACATCACTAGTAGAGTGCTGTGGCATCACAGCTCACAGCAACCTCAAATTCTTGGGCTTACGTGAGTCTCTTGCTTCAGCCTCCCAAGTAGCTGGGACTACAGGTGCCCACCACAATGCCTGGCTATTTTTTGGTTGTAGTTGTCATTTTTGTTTGGCAGGCCCAGCTGGTTTCCAACCTGCCAGCTCCAGTCTATGTGGCTGGTGCCCTAGCTGCTGAGCTATAGGCATTGAGCCAAGAATTTTTACATCTTTCCTATTTATTACCAGTCAGGGGAAGAAGGTCGGTTAGTTAGGTGTTTTTGTTTTTGTTTTTATGAACATGGATTTCAGTAACATAAACCAAGAGAGAAGTTGGGAAAGAGAGTAAAAAGAGAAACCCTCTGTACCTGCGGTCAGTGTAACCTGATTCTTTTTTTTTTTTTTGAGATGGAGCCTCAAGCTATCCCCCTGGGTAGAGTGCCATGGCATCACAGCTCATAGCAACCTCCAACTCCTGGGCTCAAGCGAGTCTCCTGCCTCCGCCTCCCAAGTAGCTGGGACCACAGGC
>CAUYQV010065936.1:0-50899 GCA_963574575.1 Galagoides demidoff | reverse complement strand
TAGGTAAGTAATTTATTTATTTATTTCATGAATTTAGCAGACAATACTCATCTTATTTATATTTTATAGTGGCAGCAAAAAGTCTAGTGCTGGCCTTGAAAGTGACACTTACGACTTACGAGGTATCATTATTAAAAAAATGTATTGATAAGAAAAAGGTTAAATCTGGGCATCAGCAAAAATCACGACAGAGAACAAATGGTTGGAAATATTTCATCATTTTGAAACAAACCATGTTCCATACAATAATGCACTAAAAATTGTGGGATACTCTCTGTCCTTACCAGGAACTAATGCTGCGACTGAATGTTTTTCCTACAGCAAATAAAGTGTGGACATCAGAAAAATCACAATTAAGTGTTGAGACTTTGAAAGCCATTTTGTGTGTGAAATATAATTTAACAAATTCTTGTGAAAATTTTCATGACCTTTTAAACAACGACAGTAATCTACTAAAAAATTCACTCAAATGAGAAATATGCCAAAGAATAAAATAATACTATACATAATTTTTTAATGTATTATATTTGTAAATTGTTGAAATTAAAAAATATATATTACAATACTATTTTTGCATTCTATGAAAATTTTTGTTGCTCCATATAGACCAAATTGTTAATTTAGAACCACCCTCCACCCCCACACCCCTACCCCGGGGTCAGTGGTGTCCCACTTTATCAATTTTAAAATCTGGTCACCTTAATCATATTGCAAAGAAAGAAGTAAAATTATATATTCATGGATGACATGCTCTTATATAGAGAGAATTCCAATAATCCATTGAAAAATTATTAGGGCTAAAAAACAAATTCAGCAAAGTTGCAGAGTACAGATCAACATGCAAAAGTCAGTTTATTTCTAAACACTAGCAATGAACAATCCCAAAAGGAAATTAAGAAAACAATCCTACTTATAATAGCATCCTAAAGAAGCTGGGCACAATGGCTCACACCTGTAATCTCAGCACTCTGGGAGGCTAAGGCAGAAGGATCCCTTGAGTTTAGGAGTTCAAGACCAGCCTGAGCAAGAGCAAGACCCCTCTCTATTAAAAATAGAAAAACTAGCTGGGCATTGTGGCAGTTGCCAGCTTCTTGGGAGGCTGAGGCAGGAGAATCACTTGAACCCAGGAGTTTGAGGTTGATATGTGCTAAGCTGTGGCCCCAGCACTCTAGCCTGGGCAACAGAGTGAGACTCTGCCTAAAAAAAAAAAAAAAAAAAAAGTAGCATCCAAAAGAATACAATTCTTAGGAATAAATTTAACCAAGAAGGTAAAAGACTTGTGCATTGAAAACTATAAAACATTGCTGAAAGAAATAATAGAAGGTCTGAAAACAGTACACATCTCGGCTCGGCACCTGTGGCTCAAGTGGCTAAGGCGCCAGCCACATACACGTAAGGTGGCGGGTTCGAATCCTCAGCCCGGCCCACCAAACAACAATGATGGCTGCAACCAAAAAATGACCGGGCGTTGTGGCAGGTGCCTGTAGTCCCAGCCACTTGGGAGGCTGAGACAGGAGACTTGCTTGAGCCCAGGAGTTGGAGGTTGCTATGAGCTGTGATGCCATGGCACTCTACCCAGGAGGATAGCTTGAGGCTCTGTCTCCAAAAAAAAAACAGTACACATCTCATATTCATGGATTGGAAGACTTACTATTACATGTGCTAAGATGCAATACCACCCAAAGAAAAAATACAGATTCAGTCTCTATCAAAATCCCAGTGGCCTTTTTTTGTAGAAATGGGAAAGCTGATCCCAAAATTGATAAGGAATTGCAGAGCACCCCAAATAGCCAAAGCAGTCTTAAAAAAGAAGAAGAAAGTTGACAGACTTACTTTCTAGTTTCAAACTTAGTACAAAGCTACAATAATGAAAAGAATGTAGTACAGGCAGGAGGACAGACATATAAATCAATGGACCATGTTGAGAGTCTAGACAGAAACCATCACATGTGCTGAAGAAGGAAGGAAATCTAACAGTAAATCATCATGACCTTGGATTTGGCAATGATTTTTTAGATATGATTACCAAAGCTGAGGCAACAGAATTAAAGATAAACTGTACTCCACCAAAATTAAAACCTAGGCAGCAAGGGATGCAGTAAGGAGAGTAAAAAGACAACGCACAGAACAGGTCACATAGTTGATAAAGGTTTAGTATCCACAATATATGAAGAACTCTAATAACTCAACAACAACAATAAAACAACCTCATTTTAAAGTGGGCAAAGGACTGGAGTAGATGTTTCTGCATAGAAGATATACAAATGGCCAAAAATGTTCAGTATCACAAGTCATTAGGGAAATGCAAATCAAAACTACAATGAGATACCACTTCACATTACCATTGCTATAATTTTGGAAAAAAAGAAAAGAAAGTAACAAGTGTTAGTGGGAATGGGGAAAAATTGGAAACTTTTACATTGCTAGTGGGTATATAAAATGGTGCAGCCACCACTGTTGGAAATAATAAGATGGTTCCTCCAAAAGTCTCACATAGAGTTACCCTGCACTCCCACTCCTAGACACATATCCCAAAGATGGATAGCAGATACTTGTATACAAGGGTTCACAGCAACACTATTCAAATTGTCAAGGGATGGAAACAACTCAAATATTCATCCGCTGATGAATAGAAACACATGTGATCTACATGGGAAGATTATTTAGATGTAAAAAGGAAGGAAATACTCATGCTACAATGTGGATAAATCTAAAAACATTATACAAAGTAAAAGAAGCTAGACAAAAAAGATTTTCTATTGCAGAACTGGTAAATCTATAAAGACTGAGAAGAGATCATGGCTGTCAGGGCTGAGGGAAGGTGGGAGGGGAGTCTTAATGGGCACGGGGCCCCCTTTGCGGGTGATGAAGATGCTCTAGAACTAGATAGTGCTTATGGTGACACTGTGAGAATACTAAATGCCCCCGAATCACACACTTTTAAATGCTTAAAATGGTGAAATGTTATGTGAGTTTTCTTCAATTTTATTTTTTTAAATCTGAGCTGCCCTTGTATTAAAGGCTCTCACTCTCCATTACAATAGTTACCTGGGTCCCCCTTGAATTGATTCACATTGCCAAATCACCCTTGGGGAATGGTCTGTCAGCTCACAGCATTGTGCAGGACCCAGGACACAGACATTTTACCAAACCCTGGTCAGCACTTTGACTCCCACATTCCAGTGAGGAAAATGAGGCCCAGAGATGTGAAGCAGGGTGCTCCGGTGTGCTCCAGTTCATACAGTCAGTCAGGACAGTCTGGACTACAGCCCAGTGGCCTGTCCTTCACTTTCCTATAGCTGAGGCAGCCAGAGCATAGTGCCCCAGTTGAGGACTTCTAACTCTCAGAAGCTCATCAAATTCCTTCTGATGCCCTCAGCTGGGACCGAGTTGCCAGTAAGATGAGAGGTTAGGACGGTCCAGCCCTCTGAGTCTGTGGCTGTTACTTCAACTTTGGCCAGGGGTCACATTTCCTAGCACTCCATGGAATAAGGGCCACCATGGAGCTTTTGCTTAGAAACTCATGGCAGGTTTTGCCTGTAGTGTAGGCATGTGAAGTAGGGGGGCTATATTTGTAGGTGTATGTGCGTGTGACTGCCTATGTATGTGAGGATGTGTATGGGGTATGTGTGTAGGTGTATCTGTGCCTGTAGTTGTATCTGTAGGGTGTGTGTAGGTGTACCTGTGTGTGTGGGTTTATCTGTAGGGTGCATGTAGGGGTATCTGTGTGGGGTGTGTGTTTAGGTGTATCTCTGTGTATGTAGGTGTATCTGTGGGGGGAGCTGTATCTATGGGTGCAGGTGTATCTGTGTGCGGGGTGTGTGTACATGTATATGTGTATATGTAGGTGTTTCTGTGTGGGATATGTGTAGGTGTATCTGTATATGTATATAGATGTATTTGTGTGTAGGTATATCTGTGGGGGGGTATATCTGTGGGGTGTGTGTAGGTGTATCTGTGGGTGCAGGTGTATATGTGTGTGGGGTGTGTATAGGTGCATCTGTGTATGTGTGTAAGTGTATCCTCTGAGTGTGTGGGTGTAAATGTATCTATGGAGGGGCTTAGGTATATCTGTGTGGGGGCTGTATTGTTTGTGGGCATATATGTGGGTGCAGGTGTATCTGTGTGGGGTGTGTGTAAGTGTATCTATATGTGTGTGTGTAGGTATATCTGTATGTGTGTGAGATGTGTCTGTGTGTGTGGGCATATCTGTGGTGCAGGTGTATCTGTGTGGGGTGTGTGGAGGTATATTTGTATGGAGGTGTGTGTGTGTGTGTGTGTGTGTGTGTAGGGGGCAGAGTACCTGGAGTGGGGAACAGGAGAGCAGAGCAGAGGGGCAAGGTGCCCTGGGTGCTGGGGAGCAGCATCCTGAGCAGAGGGAACATCGACTGTAGAGGCATCGTGCAGAACCTCCCCAAGAAGCTGAGGATGGGCAGGTGGCCCCAGCTGAGGAGGAGCTTCATTCTGAGTAAAATATGTGCATTTCAACATAATTGTTCCATAAAGACTGGTAAGAGAGTCTGGGGGTCAGAGGGACAGGAGGCTTGGGGTTTGGATGGGAGCACAGGTGAGCAGGACACAAGGAGGGGCTGAGAGAGGCCTCAGAGAGGGTCAGCAGGTGTTCCCTGAGCACCCGTCCCTCCCTGGCTCCTGAGTAAGGTCTCGGGCTGGCAGCCACGTGGTGTGATCAGGCTCTGCCCATGACAGAAATCTCTGTGGCTGCTGGAAATGACCTGTGTCCATGCCACCAGGCTAGTAGCCACCAACAAACCAGTGCACAGCTGAGCACCTGGAATGTGGGCCTCACGGGGCTCAAAAGAGGGGGTTTAATTTTACCTAATTTAAATTTAAGCAGCCACAAGAGCTCAGCAGCCAGCACTGGAGGATGCAGGGGAGGCTTCTGTCTCTCCTGTACAGACAGAGCACACTGGCACCAAGGGCTCCTCTGCATCCATAGCCTCAGTTGTTTCACTGGTGGGTGCTCCTGCCCGGCTGACTTCCACTCAGGCACACGGAGACCCTGCTGGTCAGCTTACCACTGTGCCCCCTGAGCTAGCAGTCAGGGCATTTTTCCATTCCACTAAGAATGTCATTTTCTGTTTGCACCAGAGGCTGGGTCTTGGCCTGCCTAGTAGTCATGTGGCTGCCCCAACCTCTGCTTCTCTCTGCCCAGGAGAAGGAGCAGTTCACAGTGAACCCTGCCAACAAGCACCTGCCTTCCTACCAAGAATGCTCAGGTTGCTAGTTTGACCCGAAAGAGTGAAGTTTCTCTCTCTCTTTCTCTCTGTAATTTTGGTTTTCAAAAACCACGCTTTCATGGTATAAAGTTCTCAGAACTAATGTGGTCTCCAGCATGTTCCATGCACAATAAATAAATGCATTTTACTTGTGGCTTTGCAAAGTCTCATGACTACCCCACGTGGGAGTTATCCAGTTATGGAGGAGGTATCCAGATAACCTTTGCTGTGGGGCTGTTCTGTGCATCCTAGGGAGTTTGACAGCATCCCCGGCCTCTACCATTGCCAGATGCACCCTGTCCTCCTTGCTCTATCATTGAGATAACAACAAATGTGTCTAGATATTTTGTCTTCTCATCACAAGGGCAGAATCACCTTGGTCAAGAACTGCTGGTGTGGCTTGGCACCTGTGGCTCAGGCGCCAGCCACATACACCTAAGGTGGCAGGTTCAAATCCAGCCCAGGCCCGCCAGACAACAATGATGGCTGCAACCAAAAAAAAAAATGGCCAGGCGTTCTGGCGGGCGCCTGTGGTCCCAGCTACTTGGGAGGCTGAGGCAAGAGACTCGCTTGAGCCCAGGAGTTGGAGGTTGCTGTGAGCTGTGATGCCACGGCAGTCTACCCAGGAGGACAGTTTGAGGCTCTGTCTCAAAAAAAAAAAAAAAAAAAAGAACTGCTGATGTAGAGAAAACTGACATGATGAGATAAGAAGAGACCCCTGGGGCGGCGCCTGTGGCTCAAAGGAGTAGGGCACTGGCCCCATATGTCAGAGGTGGTGGGTTCAAACCCAGCTCTGGCCAAAAACTGCAAAAAAAAAGAAGAAGAAGAAGAAGAGACCCCTGAAGCCTCCTCCTGGAGGTGAAGGCAGAGACCAGGCCCCACACACAAGTGTCTGTCTCCCTGATGTGGGTTCTGGGCCTTCAGATAAGAGGTGTCACTCCCATGAGAGGCTCATGCTGTACTCTCCCTTCCTTGTTCCTTATATATTTATTGTCTTGAGGGCAGCGTACTGGAACTGTGATGATGAATCAATAGATGAGGTTATTAATTCATTCAGTAGATATATATTAAGCACCTGTTTGCCAGGTACCATTTGAGTCACCTGGGACTGTGTGTGGAGCTGCCATTGAGTGCTTTCTCCATGTGCTGTAGCCAACTAATAAACCAATGAATAAAGAAACAAGGTAATTTCAGAAAATGACAAGTGGTCTGCAGATAGTAGAACAGGGCATTTTAATTGGGCCTGGGTGTGGGGACATGTTGTTCAGTCACATGGTATTTGAGTTGCTACTTGAAAAACTGAAAACCATTGAATAATCCTGGCTGAAAGCATTCCAGGCCACAGGAAAAGTACTGCATAGGAAGGAAGGAAGACATCAGTGGCTCTCTTGGGTGGGGCTGGAGGTGGGCCCAGGGGCAAGAGCCAGCAATGGCCCCATGGGTGTCACGATTCATGCTTGGTGAGCTGGGAAGCTGCCTTCTTGTCTCGAGGCTGCTGCCCCCAATTACTATCAATCATGCAGGTTAAAGGAACAGAAATTAATTCTCTCATAGTTCTAGAGATTAGAAAAACTAAGTCAAAGTCACTGGGCCGAAATCAAGGTGGCAGTAGAGCCACAATCCTGCTGGAGGCTCTGGGGCTGCGGGCCTGCCTTACCATGCCACTGTCACTCCAGTCTGCCTCTGCAGGCACATCTCTCCTCTTCTGCCTATGTCAAGACAGCTCCCTCGGCCTCCTCTCCTGAGAACAGATGTGGCTGAGTGCAGTGGCTCACGCCTGTAAACCTAGCACTTTGGGAGGCTGAGAAGGGAGGATCGCTTGCAATCAGGAACTTGAGATCCCAACTATAAAGAAAAGCCAAAAGACCTCAAACCAAGCTAATCACCCCATCTCAGGATCTTAACTCAACCATATCTGCAAAGATCCTTTCTTCCATAGAAGAGATCATTCACAGGGCTCAGGAACCAGCACCTGAAATCTTTGGTTCAGCCAAAGATATCTATCGCTGTTCAGACTTCTACACATACCAACAAAAAGTTCTGAGCTGGAGAATGGCATGATGCAACACAGGGTTTTCTAAGAGATCCCTCTGCTGTGGGGAGAGTGGGTGTTGTGAGGGAGAAGAAAGCCAGAGGCTGGGTTTCAGAGGCAATGCCAGAGGCCAGCATCCAGGCAGCTTTGGTGGAACCTAACAGAGGGGTGGACGAGGTCAGTTCAGAGGAGTGATCTGACCTCCAGTATAGGGAGCAAAGGAGTTCAGGAAGTGATGGAGAAGGCCATGTAAAAAACTGTGTTTTAAAAATGAGCCAGTTTCCAAGGCAGAGAAAATTCACTGGTGTGGAGGAGACTCCCAGTGGAGGGAATACACACAGCTGCAGGGGTCAGGGGTGGGAAGAGAGGGGGGAGGACTTGGAGGATGGGCATGTGGTGGGGAGTGGGGCAAGGAGGCTGGGGCAGAGGGCCATGAATCCCACACATCTGTTCTGTGAGCACACATGGTTACCTTCCCCAGAGCAGCCATGACTCAAGGCTGACCGACCTCTATCCTCTCCAACAGCAGCCTTTGGCCAAATAAGAGGCACACGAATAAGGTGGCCCATCAGAGGAGCCTTTCAGAGGGCCCCACTGGGGCCACCAGGCCACTGGGGCTGCTGGGGACATGCAAGATGGTCTCAATCTGCAGAGGACTAGGATATGGTCTGGACTCAGCCCTGCTCCAACTATACACCCCAGCAAGAAGCTCCTTCTCTTTAGGTTTAGGCCAATTTGGGGTTGGGATTTTGATGTACGATGGCCATTAAACCCTCAAAATAGCTCCCTAGGGGCAGAGGCTGGGAATTATTGCTCTTGTTTTTTTAAAATGTCTTAAAATGTCCTTTGTTTTCAAGTCTGACACAGGGAAAGTAAGTCTCCCTCCACCACCAGCCCCCCCCCGCCACAGGTCACCACATTAGTGTAAGGAAAAATGGTTACCACACCCTAAAAAATTAAAATTGTTTGCTTGGCAAGAGGCACAGCATTGCCTTTGAGGTACTTTGCATAAGCTGTAGAATCTAGAGAAAGAAGGCAAGCGTGAACACTCCACATTGGCACAGGACTGCCATGTCTGTTCCTCGCTGGGTTGGCATTATTAGCCTGTTTTCATATGAAAAAACTGGGGCTTGAGTAACACGAGATTCCACAGAGGTCTTGCAGCAAGCAGGCAGAGGAACTAGGATTTATACCCAAATCTTTGGCTCAACTCTGGGTCTGTCTCCCCCTACCCCATGTCCTTGCTGCAGGGGATGGCTAAGTCCATTTTCTCAAGATGATCACTACCATGTCACAGATGGAGCAAGGGAACTGCTGGGCATGGGTGACCCTCACATTGGCCACAGTTCTGCAGACACCCGTGTGTTGCCCCTCACTGTCCTTGCCCACATACACCCTTGGCCTGGGCTGTCATTCCCTCCCATTGTGTAATAGTGATCGCTTACTAGTGACACTTGTCCTTTCTTCAGAGATGGAGCCCAGGCCAGATCAGAAAAGACAATATAGCTCCTGCCTTACTCACTGGGGGATCCGCAGGGGCCCAAGCTGCCAGGTAAGAGGCCCAACTGACTTAAGCTGCCACACTCATCCACAAAAACCCACCAACATGTGTGTTGGCTGTGCTGACTACATTGGAGTGGGGTCACTCACTTGGCCTGCTGCTGTGCCTCAGGAATGCAAGATGTGCCATCAGACCCACAGACCCAGGCGGCTCTCTGTAGCCGCCATGACATTCCCTGTCACTGGTTCTCACTGCATGTGGTGGCTAGAAAGACATTGGCCCCTCCTGTGGTTAGAGCCAGCCTTTGGAGTGGACAAGAGTACAGGACAGTGGGGAGGCACTTTGCTTATCTCTCACTTCGTAAGAAACACTCCTAATGCTTCCTCGCTCACAAGGCTGTGGGGCAGCAGTTGGGGCAGGTCTCTGCTCTGCCTGGTATGGCCTAGGTTGGTTCGGTAGGGCTAGAAGCACCAAGAGGCCTCGTTCACATGCCTGGAACCTCGGTTGGGGTGGCTTAAAAAGCCGAGGCTGGCAGGGATGGCTGGTCTGTCCCTTCTTGTGGTGTAGACTGAGCCGCCTTATACATCTTGGGCATCTTTATATGACGGCTAGGTCTCCTGGTGCAAAAGCAGAGGCCACCAGACCTTTTGAGCCCCAGAGTGGGAGGAGCCAGAATGTTACTTGCACCTGTTGTGTTGATTACAAGACACACTGCAGCCCAGATTCAAAGAGGGAGAGCAGAACCCCTCCTGGCAGGGAGCGTGGTGTTAGAGTAAGCGTGCAAGGACGCCTCTGCAGTCTACCGCACCCAAGGAGGCTAACCTGACCATGTGGTGACTGATGGCGCTTTGAGAAATGTCCTAATTCTCTTCCTGTAAGGGACTAAGTAGGAGAAAGCGCTTCCCCGTCAATATGCAATACAGATAGTGCCACGTGACCTGCTTTCAGCCAGTGAAGTGGAGTACAAGTACTTGTGTGGTTTCTGGGCAGCAGTGGTTGTGGATCAGTGGGAGTCATCCATCATCTCTGCTGTCTCCACAATTCTGGAGGCACAGAAGTGGGTGTTATGGGCTGAAATTCAAATGTTGAAGTCTTAATCTCTAGTCCCTCAAAGTGGTATAGCATTGGAGGCAGGGCCTTTAAAGACGTGATTAAGGTGAAATGAGACCATACGGGTGGGCGCTGACCCAATCTGGCATCTTCATAAGAAGAGGAGATTGGGGCACCGACACCTGCAGCAGGAGACCACGGGAGCCACTGACGGGCCGAGGCCTCAGGCCCACATGTGGCCTTCTGAAAGAATCCCCATTTTAATAAAGGGACCTGTTCTCCGAAGTTTGGATTTAGTGGAGGGGCTGCACTTGGGGATCTGGAAGCCCACATGTGGCCTTGAGGCCATAGGTTTCCTGCCCCTGTCTTAGAAGAAACCAACACCAACCTTCATTGTGGACTTTCTCCAGAGCTGAGAAAACAATTTCTGTCGTTTAAGCCCCCTAGTCTGTGGAATTTTGCCATGGTACCTTAGAACACTCATGCAGACTTTAACACCAGTAAGTGGAGTGAGGCGGTCGCAAACATCTAAATGTATGGACATGACTTTGGAGCCGGTGATGGGCAGAGTGTGGGCGTGGCTTCGGAGCTGGTGACCGTAGGAGGCTAGAAGACTTCAGAGGCACCTGCTAGAAAAGGCCAGGATTGTCTTTTTAGTTCATTTATTTTTTGGTCAAAAAACTTTAGCTGCTTTTTTAAAGAGTTCTGGAAAAATGATCACATAAGGAACAGAAATAGCACCATTAAAGGCTGGTTTGAATAGCAGCCCTGTAGATTTGCTGAGAATTTGAAGAAATCTTGGTTGGAGTTGTGAATCACATTGAATAGGGCAGGGGGCCCATGGTGATTGTTCTGTGATTTTACTTTTGGCTTGAAGTATTTGGTGTTGTCCCAAATAAGTTCAAAACCCAACAAGGCAAATAACATTCAATCTTAAGTCTTGAGAATAACCCTTGACTCCTTGTCCCACCTTCTGTACACACCGGGTAGGGGCTGGGACCAAGGCTCCAGGTGGTCCCACTCCATGGCCTTGTTGAGTGCAGCCTATGGTCAGGCTCAGTACCTGAGGCATTGCGCTTCTGGGGTCTTGGGGACAGCACTGTTACCTGGCTCTGCTGGGCATTGCCCTAGGTAGGTACTATCTTGCTGGCCCAACCCATGTGCCAGTTCTCTGCTTGGCTTCCTCCCTACCCCTGAACCTTTCTGGGACATGTTTTGAAATATGGTTAGAGGCAGCTGTGCCCCATAGCTCTTATACTCTGCATGCCTGCAGAACTGGCATCAAGTGGCACCACCAAAGTCTTCACCCATGACCTCTTGAGGGGCACCCACTGTGGCCCACACTGCACCTGGGGCTACTAGAGCCACACTTGGTATAGCCTAGGAGTGGGGTGCCAGGTGTGGGAGCCAGAGACTCAAGGTGTCACTTCTGGGTAGAAGTTCTTAAAGGCTAGAGATATGAGATGGTGCCAGGCAGTGAGCCCCAAGGTCCCAAGGGTTCCCTAAGCCTCCTCCCCTCATAAACCATACTGCCCTCAAGGCCTGAGCAAAATACCCTTTTCTGTCCCCAAAATGCCCTTGGGTCACTCTTGTATTGTCTTGACGAATAGCATAATTCTAACCCACACAGGTCTCTTTATCCACACCTTTTGTGTTCTCTTCCGAACATTTGTCATTTGTTACAATATAGACAGGCTGAGAAGACTAAAAATTTTCCAAATCTTTAAGTTCTGTCTCCCTTTTCATTATAAATTGTCCTTAAATTGTTCCTCTCTTCTCACATTTTACTGTAAACATTCAAGAGAATCAAGTGCTCCTTCAACATTTGCTTGAATATTAAGACAAACATTCAATTTGATCAGTCACAAGTTCTGCCTTTCCCAAACACTCAGCAGACAGGCTCACAATCTAGCCAAGTTCCCTGCCACTTTGTAACAAGTGTCATCTTTCCCCCACTTTCCAATAACTTGTTCCTCATTTTCATGTGAGACATCATCAGAATGACCTTTCCCATACACACTTGTACCAACATTCTGTTCAATGACAACTACAACAACAACAAAAATGGCCAGGTGTTGTGGCAGGCACCTGTAGTGCCAGCTACTTGGGAGGCTGAAGCAAGAGAATTGCTTAAGCCCAAGAGTTTGAGTTGCTGTGAGCTGTGATGCCACAGCACTCTACTGAAGGCCACATAGTGAGGCTCTGTCTAAAAAAAAAAAATCTGTCTCATTTCCACAAATTTGTGAATTTTCCAGTTTTACTTCAGTTATTGATTTTTAATTTCACCTTACTGGCTCGGCGCCTGTAGCACAGTGGTTACAGTGCTGGCCACATACATGGAGGCTGGTGGGTTTGAACCCAGCTTGAGCCAGCTAAACAACAATGACAACTGCAACAAAAAATAGCCAGGAATTATGGTGGGCACCTGTATTCCCAGCTACTTGGGAGGCTGAGGCAAGAGAATCATTTAAGCCCAAGAGTTGGAGGTTGCTGTGAGCTGTGATGCCACCACACTCTACCAAGAGTGACAAAGTAAGACTCTATCTCAAAAAAAAAAAAAATTTCACCTCATTGTGGTTGGAAAAGATTCTTTGTATTATATTATCTTCTGAAGTCTAAGTCTACTGAGATTTCATTTGTGAGCCAACATGCGGTCTATACTAGAGGTGTTCCATGTGCTCTTGAGAAGAATGTATATGCTCTTTTTGTTGGGTTATTCTTCATATACCTGCTAGACCTAGTTGGCTTGTTACATTGTTCAAGTCCTCTCTTTCTTTGCTTGTCTTTTGCCTGGTTGTTCTATCTATTATTAAGATCAGGATATTGAAGTTTCCAACTGTTATGGTGGAATTGTCTACTTTTCCCTCAAATTCTGTCAGTTTTTGCTTAACATAATTTTATAGTCAGTCATTAGTTGGGAAAATGTTTATAATTATTATATCTTCCTGCTCTACTTAAATTTTTATTAAAATATAATTTCCTTCATTGTCCTTATAAGCTTTTTGATTTAAAATCAATTTCATCTGGTATTAGTATTGCCACCCCAGCTCTCTTTTGGTTACTATTTTCATGGGATATATTTTTTCATCCTTTCACTTTCAACCTATTTGTGTCTTTGGATTTAATAAGAGCCTCTTATAGATAACATATAGTTGGATTAAGTCTTTTCATTCTGCCAACTTATGTCTTTTGATTGAAGAGTTTAATCCATTTATACTTAAAGTAATTACTAGTAAGTAAACGCTTCCACTATTTTGATGTTCCTTGTCTATATGGGTCATAGTTTTTTTTTTTAACCGCTCATTTCCTGCATTACTGTCTTATTTTATGCTTAGTTGATTTATTTATAGTGAAATGTGTAAATTCTTTTCTCATTTACTTTTGTATACATTTCACAGTTATTTTCTTTTTGAATACCATGGGAATTACATTTAACATCCTATACTCTAACACTAACTTGAATTTATACAGCTTAACTTCAATAACATCATAAAAAGTTTTTTATTAGTTTTTTATTAGTTTTTTATTAGTTTTCAATTGTTGATGTCACAAAATTACATCTATATACATGTGTGCCTCCAAACATAACCAAAATATTATATATATATATATATATATATATTTTTTTTTTTTTTTTTTTTTTGAGACAGAGCCTCAAGCTGTTCTCTTGGTAGAGTGCCACGGCATCACAGCTCACAGCAACCAGCTCTTGTGTATGTGGCTGGAGGCTTAGCCACTTGAGCTACAGGCTCTGAGCCATGCCTAAATATTTTTTTAAATTCAGTAGCCTCTTAAAGTATATAGAAAGCAAATGTGGAGTTACATACCAAAGTTACAATGACACTAGCTTTCTTTTTTTTTTTTTGGAGACAGAGCCTCAAGCTGTTCCCCTGGGTAGAATGCTGTGACATCACAGCTCACAGCAACCTCCAACTCCTGGGCTCAAGCAAGTCTCCTGCCTCAGCCTCCCAATTAGCTGGGACCACAGGCGCCTGCCATAATGCCTGGATATTTTTTGGTTGCAGCCGTCATTGTTGTTTGGCGGGCCCAGGCTGAATTCGAACCCGCCACCTTAGGTGTATGTGGCTGGTGCCTTAGCCACTTGAGCCACAGGTGCTGAGCCGACACTAGCTTTTATTTTATTTTATTATTATTATTTTTTGATACAGAATCTTGCTCTGTCACTCTTGGTAGAGTGCCATGGCATCACAGCTCACAGCAACCCCAAACTCTTGGGCTTAAGTGATTCTCTTGCCTCAACTTCCCAAGTAGCTGGGACTACAGGGACTTGGCTATTTTTTTTTGTTGTAGTTGTCATTGTTGTTTAGCAGGCCAGGGCCAGGTTCAAATCCACCAGCCCTGGTGTATGTGGCCAGCACCTTAACCACTGAACGATGGGTGCTGAGCCAACACAAGCTTTTAGATCAATATTTATGACTTTTAAAGTATTAGACTCTTAAATCACTTATAAAACAAAAGTGTAATTACAAACTGTTGTTACAATAATACTAGTTTTATATTTGCCTATGCATTCACTTTTATTGAGATCTTTATTTCTTCATGCAGCTTCTAGTTACTGTGTCCTTTCATTTCAATCTATAGGACTCCCTTGAGCATGAACTTCCTCAGCTTTTGGTTATCTAAGAATATCTTAATTTTCCCTTACATTTGAATGAAAGTTTTTCCAGATATAGGATTCTTGGTTGACAGTTGGCTTTTTAAATTTTCATTTTAGCTAAAAGGAACCATTTTTTGGACCAGATACTTTTTGTTTTCTCTAAAGGTGAAAATAAATGTTGATATTCCCAGAAATCCATAGCTTTGCTATGTTAACTGTGTGAGAAAACCAGATTGTATTCATTATAGTTTTATATTTCTAGAGAGAATATTTTTAATGGCACTAAATATGTACAAAATTGCAAATGAATATTACTCAGCCTTAAAAAGGAATGAAATTCTGATACATGCTATAACACAGATGGACCTTGAAGATATTATGCTGAGTAAAATAAGCCAGCCACAAAAAAACAGACAGTCACTTGTGAGTTTACCCTTGAGTTACCTGGAGCACTCAAATTCAAAGAGAAAAAAATATACAATAGTGGTTACCATGGGTGTGGGGCAGGAGGAAGGGGAGTACTTTAATGGGTGCAGAGTTTCAGTTTGGGGAGATGAAGCTCTGGAAATGGGTGGTGGTGATGGGTGTGAACAATATTAATGTGCTTAATGCCACTGAACCGTGTATTTAAAAGACAATTAAAATGGCAAATTTTATGTTATATATATTTTACTATAATAAAAAACTGTTTATTTCTTTTTAAAGGTGGGGTCTTGCTATGTTGGCCAAGCTGGCCTCAAATTCCTGAACTCAAGCAATCCTCTTGCTTCAGCCTCCTGAGTAACTGGGACTATAGGCACATGCTTGGGTGTAGGCTGTCTCTGTGCCAAGTATTAGCCTGAGGTGTGAGCTTAAGGTCTCCAATCTCTTTCTGAGTCTTTGCCTTTCCCTTGGCATGGGCAGTCACTTTCTAGTTTTCCCTATATTCTCTATATTTCCCAATATTCTCTGTTGCTTTTGAATGTCAGTCTTTAATGTCTTGTTCCCAAAAACAGAAAAATAAAAAGGAATGGGGGGAGAGGCTGCTGACTCTTTAAAGGCTCTGAAAGTCCCTGCAACCAGAGAAGGGGAGGCCTGCAACATTTGGCAGAGGTACAATGATGGCCACTGCCTCTCTGTGTCTCTGTAAACAGCAATCAGTGATCCAAGTACAGATCCCTGCTACTGGGAGGATAGGGTGCTTTCTGCCCACCAAGGCTCCTGTAGGTGGTAGGTATCAAGCTGCTCCAGGAACACATGGATAACTGCCTACTGCATAGCTGGGCTGGGGGACAGGTAGCTGCTACTGTACTAAAAGCCAAAACTGACTAAAATTAACTGTGGTTTTCCATTTGAGCCTTCCCCTGGAAGTTTCAAGCATTCCACAGACTCCACCTTCCACAATATTACGTCATATAGATTCACCCAATGCGGCTATTGTCTAGGTGGGAGGACAGGTTCCTGGGGCTTTTTACTTCATAATTTTCCTGAAGTTCTCCACCTGGGGTTGAGTGTATCTTACATTTAAGAAGAAAATATATTGGGGGAGGGGTGCAGGAGCCTCAGTTGTGTTACCCCCAAATTCACATGTTGACATTCTAATTCCCATACCTCAGAAGGTGGTTGTATTTGGAGATAGGATCTGTGAAAAGGTGATTACACTTAAATGAGGTCATGGAGGGTAAGCCCTAATCCAGTATGACTGGGGTCTTTGTAAGAAGAGATCGAGGGAAGACCATATGAAGACACAGGAAGAAGACAGCCATCTGCAAGCTATGGATCAGGCCTTGAAAGAAACCAACCCTGCTCACACCTGGACCTCAGACTTCCAGCCTCCAAAATTGTGAGCAGGCTCGGCGCCTGTGGCTCAATTGGCTAAGGCGCCAGCCACGTACACCTAAGGTGGTGGGTTTGAATCCCCAGCCCGGGCCCACCAAACAACAATGATGGCTGCAACCAAAAAATGGTCGGGTGTTGTGGCAGGCGCCTGTGGTCCCAGCTGCTTGGGAGGTGGAGGCAGGAGACTCGCTTGAGCCCAGGAGTTGGAGGTTGCTATGAGCTATGATGCCATGGCACTCTACCCATGGCATAGCTTGAGGCTCCGTCTCAAAAAAAAAAAAAAAATTGTGAGCAGATAAATTTCTATTGTTTAAGGCACCTGGTCTGGGGCATTTTGTTATGGCAGGCTTACCAAACTAATATAGGTAGTCTCTCAGATAAGAAGGGCACAGGGCAGAATTTGTACCAGCCTGTGATGGCCACATAGCATAGCTTAAAACTTTGTAGTTTTAAACCGTTAAAAAAGTTGGGGAGTTTCTTACTATAGCACAATCTAATTTATCCTGACTGATACACAGGGCAGGTGAGTGTTCAAATAATTCACTGGGGAAAAAAAAGAGGCTAATTTTTTAAATGTTTTAATTAATTAATTTGTTAAACTTTTAGCTTTTATCCTGAAAAATGTCAAAGATACAGAAAAATTATAACTAGTACAATGAATACTCATATTCCTACCATCTAACAATTGTTAACATTCACTAAATATATATCTATACATATAAACATACATAATTATATATATACATTTTTGCTGAATCATTTCCCAATGAATTAGAGATGTTATGCTATTTTATTTATTTATTTATTTATTTTTGGAGACAGTCTCGCCCTACGTAGAGTACCGTGGTGTCACAACTCACAGCAACCTCCAACTCCTGGGCTTAAGTCGTTCTCTTACCTTAGCCTCCCAAGTAGCTGGGACTAGAGGTGCCCACCACAATGCCTGTCTCTTTTTTGGTTGTAGTTGTCATTGTTTGGCAGGCCCAGGCTAGATTCAAACCTGCCAGCTCTGGTGTATGTGGCTGGCACCTTAGCCGCTTGAGCCACAGGCACTGAACTGTGTACGCTATTTTACTCCCTAAATGCTCCAGCATGCATCTCCTGAAAATAAAGTTGGTATTTGAAAATCAATTTCATTAGCCATATTAAAGAAGAAAAATAATTTTTTTGATAGAGTATCACTCTGTTGCCTATGCTAGAGTTCCATGGCATGAGCTTAGCTCATAGCAACTTCAAACTGCTGGGTTCAAGCAATTCTGCCTCAGCCAAACAAGTAACTGGGACTACAGATGCCTGCCATGACAGCTGGCTAATTTTTCTACTTTTAGTAGAGATAGGGTTTCACTCTTGCTCAGGCTGGTCTTGAACTCCTGAGCTCAAGCAGTCTTCTTCCCACCTTATCTTCCCAGAGTACTGGGATTACAGGCATGAGCCACCACACTTGGCTATAAAAAAGAAATTTAAAAATATTCTACTACATGATTATGTCAATAAATACATTTGACGAAATTAGAAATTTATTTGTGATAAAAAAAAAAACTCTTAGCAAAATAGGAATAGAAGGTAATTTCTACAACTTGAAAAGGACAGCTATGGAAAACCTTCAGGTTACATAGCATGTGATGATGGAAGGATGAATACTTCTCCCCTAAAAAAGGAGTGAGGCAAGTATGTTTGCTCTCACCACTTCTATTCAATATCAGACTGCACCAGAAGTTCTAGCCTGGCTTGGTGCCAGTAGCTCAACTGTTACAGCGCCGGCCACATATACCGAGGCTGGCGGGTTCTAACCCAGCCCAGGCCTGCCAAACAACAATGACAACTACAACAAGAAAATAGCCGGGCACTGTGGCAGGCACTTGTAGACCCAGCTTCTTAGGAGGCTGAGGCAAGAGAACCGCTTAAGCCCAAGAGTTTGCGGTTGCTGTGAGCTGTGACACCACAGCACTCTACTGAGGGCAACATAGTGAGACTCTGTCTCAAAAAGAAAAATAGTTCTAGACAGTGCTAGTGGGAAATAAGGCAAGAAAAAGAAATAAAAGATGTTTGGGGCTGGGCACGGTGGCTTATGGCTGTAATCCTCGCGCTCTGGCAGGTGGATTGCTTGAGCTCACATGTTTGAGACCAGCCTGAACAAGTGCTAGACCCCGTCTCTAAAAGATAGCCAGGGTTGTGGCAGGAACCTGTGGTCCCAGCTACTTGGGAGGCTGAGGCAAGAGAAATGCTTGAACCCAGGAGTTTGAAGGTGCTGTGCGGTGTGATGCTGAGGCACTCTATCCAGGGTGACAGAGTGAGACTGTGTCTCAAAAAAAAAAAAAAAAACCCTCAGCTTTGAATGGAAAAAGTAAATCTGTTTCTATTTTTAGACAACATAATTATCTATGTAAAAAATTCTATGGTGGGTGGCACCTGTGACTCAAAGGAGTAGAGCTCCAGCCCCATATGCCAGAGGTGGTGGTTCAAACCCAGCCCCGACCAGAAACTACAAAAAAAAAAAAAATTCTATGGAATTTATAAAAGAGCTATTAGAACTAATAAGTGCCAGGCTGGGCATGGTGACTCACGCCTGTTGTCCCAGTGCTGTGGGAGGCCGAGGTGGGTGGATCACCTGAGCTCAGCGGAGTTCGATACCAGTGGAAGACCAGTATGAGGCAGAGTGAGCCAGAGTGAGACTCCGTCTCTACAACAACAACAACAACAAAAAACCAGCCAGACCTTGTGATCCCAGCTACATGGGGGCAAGAGAACACTACAGGAGGAAGAAGTGAAAAAAAAAAAAAAAGAACTAATAAGTGTCATTAGTAAGTTTCCAGGATATAAGATCAAAATACAAAAATTGATTATATTTCATAGACTAGTAGCAAACAATAAGAAAATGAAATTTTTTTAATTTACAAAAGTCTCAAAGACATTGGGACAAAAGTTATGAAAACTATACTGAAAATCACAAAATATTGCTAAGATGAGTTAAAGGAGTCCTAAATAAATGGAGAGATGCTATGTTTATGGATGAGAAAACTCAAAATTGTAAAGTTGTCAATTCTCAATTCTAACTTGATTTATAGTTTCAATGTAATCCCAATCAAAATTTCAGCAGACTTTTTTTAAAAGTAGGAATTGCTCAGCTGATTCTAAAACTCATTTGGAAAAGTAGAATCAGTCAAAACAATTTTCAAAAAGAAGAAAGTTCAAGGCTAACACTACCTGGTTTAAATCTGACATTAACGCTACCGTAGTTGAGAGTGTGGAATTTGGCTAGAGATAAATAGATCAAGGGACAGAAACAGAGTAGAGACTCTAGAAACAAAAGCACTTACATAGACAAGTCATTTTCAACAAAAGTGCAAAAGCAGTTCAGGGAAGAAATGACAATCTTTTTAACAAATGATAGTAGAACAATTTGAAATCCACATGCAAAAAAATGAACTTGGATCCATATCCTGCACCAATTACCAATTAAAAATTAACCCAAAATGGATTACAGACCCAAATGTAAGACCTTAAAGTATAAAACTTCTACAAGACAACATGAGAAAACCTTAGTTAGGCAAAGATGTCTCAGATAGAGCTCTAAAAGCATGATCCGGCTCTGTGCCTGTGGCTCAAGCGGCTAAGGCGCCAGCCATGTACACCTAAGGTGGTGGGTTCGAATCCCCAGCCCGGGCCCGCCAAACAACAATGATGGCTGCAACCAAAAAATGACCGGGTGTTGTGGCGGGCGCCTGTGGTCCCAGCTACTTGGGAGGCTAAGGCAGGAGACTCGCTTGAGCCCAGGAGTTGGAGGTTGCTGTGAGCTGGCTGTGATGCCATAGCACTCTACTCAGGGGGATAGCTTGAGGCTCTGTCTCAAAAAAAAAAAAAAAAAAAGCATGATCCACAAAAGAAATAACTGAGAGGCTAGGCACAGTGGCTCATGCCTGTGATCCTAGCACCTTGGGAGACAGAAACTGGAGGATCACCTGAGGCCAGGAGTTGGAGGCTGTAGTGAATTATGGTCACACCACTGTACTCTAGCCTGGGCAACAAAACAAGACCCTGTCTCAAAAAAAAAAAAAAAAAGAGGAAAGAAGGAAGGGAAGGAGAGATGGAGAGAAGGGAGGGATAAATTGACTTTATCTAAATTAAAAACTTCTGTTCTTTAATAATGCTATTAAGAGAATGAAAAGACATGCCATAGGCCAGGGGAAAATATTTGCAAATGTTATTTCTGATAAAGGACTTTACATTCAGAATATATGAGACACTCTTAAAACCCAGTAAGAAAACAACCTAATTTTTAAAAACAGGCAAAAGGTTTGAATAGACATTTCATCAAAGAAGATATGTGAATGGCAAATAAGCATGTGAAAGGATGCTCAATGTCACTAGTCATTAGGGAAATGAAAATTAAAATCATGATGAGGCCAGGCTCAGTGGCTCACATCTGTAATCCCAGAACTCTGGGAGGCTGAGGTGGGAGGATCATTTGAGCACAGGAGTTTGAGGTTACAGTAATCTATGATCATACCACTACACTCTGACCTGGGCAACAGAGACTTTGTCTCAAAAAATAAATACATAAAATTTTAAAAAATCATAATGAGAAACTACTATACATCTACTAGAATAACTAAAATTAGAAACACTGACCCTGGCTCGGCTCTCGTAGCACAGTGGTCACAGTGGTCACCAGTCACATACACCGAGGGTGGTAGATTCGAACCCGGCCCAGGCCAACTAAACAACTGCAACCAAAAAAATAACTGGGCGTTGTGGCAGGAACCTGTAGTCCTAGCTACTTTGGGAGGCTGAGGCAAGAGAATTGCTTAAGCCCAAGACTGAGGCTGCTGTGAGCTGCGACACCAGGGCACTCGACCAAGAGCCACATAGTGAGACTTAGTCTAAAAAAAAAAGAACACTAACCCTACGAAGCATGACGAGGATGTAGAGCTACTAAAGCTCTCACTCGGTCAGCATGTAGAGTGTACAACCACATTTTAAAATAATTTGATAGGTTCTTGAAATTTTAGACATACACCCCCAGTATGATCCAGAAATCTCACTTACCCAAGGGAGATTGTGGGAACATGTCCATGTTCCTGTGTCCATGACTGTCTCTAATAGCCTCACTTGTCATCACCCAAAACTGGAAATAGCTGAGAGGTTGGGATGACAACCAACAGACACATGGATAAATAACTTGTGATAATTCCATATAATGAGGCATTACTCAGTAAGAAAAAGGGCTAAATGCCCTGGGGGAATGTGTCTTCTGGAACTGTGTGGCCTGGGGGCAGGTTTTCCATTTCAGAGATGGGCTGTTTAAGTCCTTCAAGGTTTCCCCTGGCCTCATCCAACCTGGAAGAAGGACCAGCTTCCTCACAGCTGCTGCAGGCCCTGCACGCTCTCTCCCTCCTCCCACCCCACCCCTCAGTCATGAGTTCCAGCCACAGAGCCACGATGTCCTGTCCTGTCTAACTCAGGTCTTCATTCCTTGTCCATGAGGTGGGGCTGTCTTTGCTACCTGTGGTAAGCTAAGTAATGGTTCCCATCTCTGGAGTTGGTGAAGAATCCCTTAGATCAGTGGTTTTCAACCTTCCTAATGCCATGATCCTTTAACACAGTTCCTCATGTTGTGGTGACCCCCAACAATAAAATTATTTTCCTTGCTACTTCATAACTATAATTTTTGCTACTACTATGAATTGTAATGTAAAAATCTGATATTAGGCAACCCCTGTGAAAGGGTCGTTACACCCCCAAAGGGGTCACGACCCACAGGTTGAGAACTGCTTAGATTATAAAAGGGGTTTTGTATTTGTGATGAAATATCAAAGATCTTGAGATTATCCTGGATTGTTGGGTGGGCCCCAGTATAATCACAGGGGTCCTCATAAGAGGGAGGCTGGGGAAGATTTGACCAGAGGAAAGGTGCTGACAGAAGCTTGATACTCCACACCCAGCCTCAGAGCTGGAAGATAGCAGAGGCAGGAGTGCAGACCCAGGGGCTGGAGGAGGACCAGGAAATGGATTCTTGCATCACCTTGGCTCTGGCCTTCAGGACAGAGAGAAGTTATAGAGCATTATAGATAAAGCCAAGTCTGTCTTTACCAAACCAAGCAGTGTCCTTCACTTCCCTGGAGCTGCCTGGCCTTGGGAGTTTGGTCGGTGTGTCTCCAGTCTGTCTGTGTATTTTGCACACATAGTAGGTCCTTACTGATGACATCTAGTGCTACTGGGTGTCTGTGTTTAGAGTGCAGCCACACTCTGTCCTGCCTTCCTATACTCACACAGTGCTGGCTCCTTCCTCTGTGGACATTCCCTTACAAGAGCATACGCTGTGTGTGTGTCCCTTTCCCACTGCTGCAGCAGGGGAGCCTGGGCAGGAAACAGATGGAGCACTCAAAATGAGAAAGAACTGAATGAGCAGGCAGGGTCACAAAGCCGCACCCTATTGGCTTCCTAGGGCTGTGGCTTCACATGCTGCTGTGGTGATGACTTTGCTCACCTCTCCTTCTGCCCACGTGCAGAAGTTGCTGTGGGCTAAATTATACTCAGACACTTTGATGTCCCCAAATCTACTTTTTACCTAAGGAGGCAGAGGATTACTATTCTGATCAAGAAGTGAATGCACCTCCCTGAGGAATTTCCCTGGGCCACCTCCTCCTGGAAACTCATCCAGGACTCCAAGGGGCTTTCTTACACACCAAGGTCCCCTGCAGTAGAACTAGGGTCAGCCTCTGTCACCTCCTGTTTCTCCCAGTCTCACCAACCCCACAGAGGCCCCAAGGCGGGTAGTGGGAGCCAGTCCTGTGCTGAGCCCTGGAAAGTGCCTGGCAGGTTCCTAATGATAGAGTCAAATGTGGGACCCACACAAATAGAACCATCCCACCCAGGAAGAAACGAGTGTGTGAATGTCCCACCCGGGAAAGAGGGAATGGACCCGTCCCTCCCCCTCTGACCGTTTAAATTCCCATCTGCTTTAACCCACGGGCTGACTCCTTTCTTGGACTCATCTCATTCGCACCCAGGTGGAAATAAAGGCCACATTACCTACAGAACTGGACTCCAATTCCTTTCATTCATGTTTCAGAATTATTTCATTTTATTTTTGGTCCTTGACCTCTCATTTTGGTACTGAGAACCCAGGATGGGGAGAAGCCCCCATGGGAGGCCAAGATGCACCCTGTCAAACCCAACTAGATAGATTCTTGTTCCAACGAGACAAAGGGAAACGGGGGCGGGGGACTCCTCTGACCTCTGCCTAAAATTCATCCAGAAGTGAGTATTTGTCTAAAATCCCTTTCTGAACTTTTTTAAACTTCTCTTTCCTTTCCCCTACTCCAACTTCTCTTTCCCTCTCCCTCCATCTCTAGGTCTCTTAAGCATTTATATATAGCCCCTCTTTCAGCTTTTTTAAACTTCTCTTCCCTTTCCCCACTCTGGTCCAAAAAATTCCAGTGGTCTATGCCTCCTAAATCCAGTACTGGTCACAGACTAAACCCAGAGGGTTACACTGGCCCCTCCAGTACCTCCTGTGTGGGTGTGCCCTCCTGTGGGCCTGGGACACTTTTCTCCCACTGGTTAAGGTCACACACAGAGGCCCGATAACCTCCCTGACCCCAGCCTTGGCCACTTCCTTCCTCCTCCCCCTCGTAAGTTCCTTTTTCATCCTCGCTTCAACCTCATTTATTTTCTACCTCCAGTTTCCCATATGGGAACTGCTCCCTCACAGATTCCCCCTTCTTCACCTTTAAGCTGCCTCTTAACTACCCTCAAACCTCTACACCTTTATCCTGACCTTACACCTAAACGTCTCATCTTTTTCTGTAATACTGCTTGGCCTGTGTACAAACTAGACAATGGCTCGCAATGGCCTGAAAATGGCACCTTTCACTCCTCCCTGACCTCAACAATCACTGTCAGAGATAGGGCGGATGGTCAGTGATCCTCCACATCTAAGCTTCCTCCTCATACTCTGAAATGTTCCTTCTTTGTGTTCATCTTGTGAACCCTCTAAGATTTTCCTAGCAGGGGCCAACCAGCCCTTCCTGAGCCCCCTGAATCTCCATTGTCTTCCTTTGATATAACAGACAACCCTCCCTATTCTGCCTCTCCACAGCCCCCCTCCTTCAACCTTATTCCTACCTGCAGAATTCCACCCCATCCCCCCTCTCTCCACCACCCCCCACCGGCCTTCCACTGCAAGTAGTAGAGAGAGAAAAGATGGCAGAACCAGGAGAAAAAAGAAGCATGGTGGACCCAATTTCCCCAACCCATACTAGGTCCAGCCACACCTTTGGGCTTTCCGTTCCCAGCCTACCACAACCTCTATATACCCTCTGACAGGTTGCAGGAATGGAAAGCATCATCAGGATTCATGTTCTTTTTTTCTCTCTCAGACTTGTCCCACATAAGTCAGAAACTAGGTTCTCCACAGATCTCACAAAGCACTCTCAAGAATTTAGAAATCTAACCCAATCGTATAATCTGACCTGCCAGGATTTATATGTTATCCTCACCTCCACCCTATTAACATGCATTTTATCTCTCAGTCCTTGCCCGATATCCAGGAAAAGACTCCAAACCCCTCCCAGGGCCCTCAGACCCCCCAGCGAGATCTCACTGACCTGGCATTCAAGGTCTTTAATAACCGAGAAGAGGCCTCTAAACAGCAGCACTGCTCAGAACTCCAGTTATTGGCTTCCACCATTAGACAATACCCAGCTACTTCTTGAAACTCTTTGGGAGAGTGCCTGGCAGGTTTTTGTTCCAAAGAACAAAAGGTCCCCCGGGACCAAGTTTTAAGTGCAGTAAAGCAGGCCACTGGGCAAAGTGGTGCCCAAATCCAAACCCTCCCCCTAAACCGTGTCTCCAGCCTGCGGAGGTCCTCACTGGAAACCTGACTGCCCAGGTTCTTCTGGTTCACAGACAGTCCCAGGACCTGGCAGAATTTCCCAACCTCTTGCACCTAGCTACTGAAGATTGACTATCCCTGGAAAATCAGGATGCCCCCTGGATGCCGTTGTGGAAAACTAAACTCTGGGTATTTTTACTAGTGGAAGGTAAGCCAATCTCTTTTCTAATAAACACAGGACCAACCTTTTCTACACTGCCATCTTATAAAGGTCCTTCAAAACAAACACAAATCTCAGTGGTGGGTATTGACAGTGATTTACTGCACCCTCAAGATACTCCGACCTTGTGGTGCTCACTCCTTGGACACTCTTTCTCACGTTTATTCCTTATTATTCCTTCAAGTAGGATCACCCTATTAGGTAGGGGCATCCTCTCAAAATTACTAGCAACTCTGACAATTCCCACCGGCTTTTAAACACCTCCTTCTCAGTTGCCCTGAACTGTTCCTCTCTCCTCTCCCCCTCAGGGTGCTGGATGTGCCTTTCTCCATACCAAAATCTTTTCAATCCCATACCAGTACCTGACATATATAACTATTCCATTTTGGCAGAAAATAACAGTTCTGTTCGGCCCCATAACTAGAGACCTTTCACCCCTAGCCTCCTGCAATTTAACCTGCTTAAATTTCACCAGTATAGGAAACTCTGTAGGTTTTATAAAGCCTGATCTCTGTTCTCTCAACTCAACTTCTCCTCTTACTCTTTTCTCCTACTGTACCCCTCTGGGAATCTTCTTCCTCTGCAATTGCTCCACCTCTCGGTGCCTGGACATTAACCACTCTGGTCTTTGCACCTGAGTCTTCCTCAACCCCCAGGTTTCCTCTGTGAATGACTCCTCCCTAACTCAGGCCCTGACGCATCCCCCTACTTCCAGACAAAAAAAAGACATCATCCTCCTTGTACTCATCTAATCCCTGGTCCTTATTTGATTCCTGGCCTCCTTGGTTATTTCCTATTTTCGGGCCACTAATTATGATCTTTCTCATTCTCAGTTTTGGAACAGTAATCCTCCACCTCATCTCCCGATTTATTGTCCAGGCAGTCACCCAAAAAACAACTGCTCATATCTTCACCCTATGTGGATATCAAGCAGTTCAGACTGAAGACCCAAGAATATTCCTGTAAACACCCCTACTTTCCCTCTTCCATTTTCCTTATAGGCAGCCCATGTTGCCCCTCATCCCACAGGAAGCAAAGAGACACATCACCCATCACCCTGCACCTCTTTATAATGGACTAAAAAGACCAGGATGATAGAATCAGATGTAGGGATCCACCTAAATAGAACCATCCTGCCCAGGAAGAAATGAGTTCATGAACGTCCCACCCAGGAAAGAGTGAATGGACCAGTCCCTAGCCCCGCAACCCTTTAAATTCCCATCTGCCTTAACCCATGGGCTGACTCCTTTTTCAGACTCAGCTTGCTCACATTTGAGTGGAAATAAAGGCCACATTGTCCACACAGAACTGGACTCAGATTTCCTTTCATTCATGTTTCGAAATAAGCTTTTTAGTTTTGGTCCTTGACCTCTCACCTGCAGAAACAGAACTTTCTGCAGGAAGAACAAAAGTGCCCGCCTTTCTCTCACTTCCTTTTTGAGGCCTGGGCAGGGCCGGCCTGTGAGTGGCCAGCTACTATTTACAGACCTTGCCTGCTTTGTGTGAAACCCCAGTCCCTCCTGAGAGGAAAGAGTGGTGGGAAGGAGGCACAGGTGACACTGTCCTTGGTTGGTGGGACCAGGTGCAGGTCAGAGTGAAACCTGCACTAGAAGGTCAGGATGGCCCCATGTGGCAATTTCTCACCAACGAACTCTGTTCACTAAGCATACAGGTGCTTGTATGTAGTAGGAGCTGGCTGGGTAACAGTGTCCAGTACCCCTGAGTTTGACAGAAGGGCAAAAGGAGGCCCCAGGGCTAAGTGCCTGGCCTGAGGTCACCCATTGAGCTTGGGACGTTGACGTGACTAGAGTCAGCAGCTGGACTCCCATTCCCCTGCACTCCTTGTCCTTGGTGTGGCAGAGTCCCCTGTGTGGAGCAGAGCTGAGATGAGTTTCAAGGGCCACTGAGCACCTTCTTGCCCCTGGCCACTCCCAAGGTCTTGGAGGGGATAATGGCCTCCTGGTGCTGTCCAGAACCCCCGGTTCATGGGTGGGGCTGGAGGTGGAAGGAAAGCATGGCTAGGAGGATAGGGAAGGTGCTGCCCAGACAAGGGACTCATGGACTTTCCAAACCCACATCAGAGCAAATGTGTAGGGCTGCCCCTCCCCACTCCTATTTGTGCCGGCTTTGGTGACCTCTTTTCACACCATCTGGGTTGTTCTGGGGTGTTCATTATAATCTCATTTAAGAGTTGCCATATGGGCTCGGCGCCTGTGGCTCAATCGGCTAAGGCGCCAGCCACGTACACCTAAGGTGGCGGGTTCGAATCCCCAGCCTGAGCCCGCCAGACAACAATGATGGCTGCAACCAAAAAGTGGCCAGGCGTTGTGGCGGGCGCCTGTGGTCCCAGCTACTTGGGAGGTGGAGGCAGGAGACTCGCTTGAGCCCAGGAGTTGGAGGTTGCTATGAGCTGTGATGCCATGGCACTCTACCCAGGGGGATATTTTTTGGCTCTTTCTAAAAAAAAAAAAAAAAAAAAAAAAAAAAGAGTTGCCATATGGTATTCATCTCTTCCCACCCTCTTCTCCTTTCCCCATGTCCTTGGTGGGCACATACAATGTACTCTCTCCATCCAGACAGCCAGCCAAGGTTGTTCTCATTGACAAGAGGAGACGTGGATGAGGTTTGTAGGTCACCCACGATGATATCAGAGTGAAGAGCATTGCAGATAGATGGAATAGCATGTGCAAAAGTCCTGGGATGGGAGTGAGACTAACATGCTGAGACCCAGTGGGGGAGTCTGTGCCTGGTATGGCATGAGCAGCGGGCCCTGGAGAGCAGCAGGCAGCTCCCAGGCCCAAGTTCAACAAACTGAGGCCATTACCAGGATCTGGGCTCTCAGAGCAGCTGGGGAGCCACAGAGTGTCCTGGGCAGAGCAGGACTATGCTGCAACTTAGGGTTAACAGCCAAACCTGCATGGGGTCACAACAGGAGGCAAGGGCAGAAAAGGTGAGAGGTCCCCTGGTCCTGGGTAAGGTGGCTTATTCTGGGCGGGGGGAAGAGAGGTGTTGAGAAATATCATCACAGAATCATTTTGAAGGTAACACCTGTACCACCTGCTCTCAGACTAGATGGAAAGGGGTGGGGAGGGGAAGGGAGAGTCCAGTCTATAGTCCCCATAGACAGAGCAGAAGCAAGACTGATGGCTCTAGTTTGGACCCAGCTCGTGACTAGCTTTGAACTCAGCGCAATGGGGACAGCCAGCCTGCCTGTGAATGCCTCAGGCACCGGGGCCCAGAGTGCACATGTCCCGGCTCCAGCTCACCACCTGGCACACCATGAGCGCTCAGGACATGACCCTGTGGACAGGAGGGTACCAGAAGTCGCAGTTCCCTGTGATCTAAGGTAGGTCTCCTCTCATCTCTAGATCTGCCTTCTGCTTTGTTAAATGCGTATAGCCACTAGACAGTGGTTCTCAACCTCCCTAATGCTGCGATGTATTTTCATTGTTACAAAGTGGTCACGACCCACAGATTAAGAACTGCTGCACTAGACAAATATGCATAGAGTTTCTACTGCCTTTCAGATGCCAGGGATGCGTCAGTGGGCTGACAAAGTCCCCACCCTGGTGCTGTATTCCCCTCAGGGAGAAAGATGATCCAGGCAAGCAGCCAAAACACTCAGTCCCTCAAAGTTGCAGGGGAGACTAAGGGGGCAGACAGCAGGAGCAGCAGTCCAGGGAGCAGGGCTGGAATAGCAGAGTCAAGGGCAGAGCAGGTCCTACACCACACTGCTAGAGAAGCCTCCTCAGTGTAGGAGCACTGGCTTTGGGAGTTAGCAAAAATCCAGTCTTGGTGCCTCCCTCCTCCCCATGGCCTTCACAGGGCAGTGGGGGCGTCTTTCTGCTAGTTCTAGAAAGGTCTCAGCTTTCCTCTCTCTTAGTCCTTACAGCAGCCCTGTGAGGAAAAGACCACTAGCCCAACTTACAGATAAAGGCACTGTGGTTTGCCACAGAGTGTTGTGGCTACTAAGTGGCTGAGTGTCATTTGAACCCAGGTCTTCCTGAGACAGCCAAGGTGGTATGAGAGCACTCAAGCACAGCGGGTGAGAGGGCAAAGTGCTGAGATGACTTGGTGATATTCACTACAGCTAAAGATTTGCTTCCTGTAAGCCGCTGATTTCATTCCTGGGTATATGCCCAGCACAGGCGTGCACATGTTTTTGATAAAATACAGGTAAAAGAATGCTCATAGCAGCCTTATTTTTAATAGCCCCAAACTACAAACTTCCCATTAACAAGGGACTGGATAAAAGAGCTGTGGTATGTTCATAGTGTAGAAAACTACACAGCAACAGAATGAACGAAATGAACGGTTAGGGCTGCGCAGACGGCGGTAGCGAGTCTCATGGCACAGGGGACGCGCCAGGATGTCTGCACAACAGCAAAGTCACCCAACAGAGCGCTTCTCAGATCACACCTCTATCACCAGTTGACTCGTGACTGTAATAATACATGCATCTAATACAAGAAAATGCTGTATAAATAGTTGTTACACTCCATTGTTTAGCCTGATACATTCAGTACAGATATGGTTTTTTTCAAATATTTTCAATCCTCAGTTGAATCGCAGATGTGGAACCCAGAGACACAGAGGGCCCAGTTGTGTTTCCACAGGGGGAAGACTGCATGGGAGCCCTCGCAGGGAACAGGCCTGGAGCTGCCACCTGAGATGTGTTCACTCCACTCTCAGTGAAAGAGAAAGCCAGCTGGGCCCTCCCTGCTCTGCCATGGCCCCAGGACCCACATTTCACATGGTGACAGGGCTAAAGGCCAGGTGTCCTGGGAGGCCAGCCCTGGCAATCTGGGTGTAGGCTGTAGACAGTCTGGAGGGAGGAGGAAGAGAGTCCATTGCTGGGGTGCAGAACCAGCCTGGTGCCACTCCGATGGTGTCTCCGTCCCTCAGCAGTGTGGTGTGTGTTCATCTCTGTCCATAGTTGAAGACTAAGGCAGCCTTGGCTCTCCAGGCACTTTCTGATCATATAAAACCCCTAGTCCCTACACTTAGGACACAGTCCCCATGCGGTGATTAGCACCCCAGCCCCCAGCAGTGGGCCCACTTTGGGACCTGAGCTAGAATGACCCACTCCCTTTGCCCACCTCAGCCTCTTACACTCCAAAGCAAAAGAGGAGGCTGGGTCTTCTGGCCTCTGTAGGCTCCTCACCCCACTCCCACCCTATCTGGGCTGGGCTGCCTGGGGAGGGGCTCTAGGAGGGAGGTGATAATGAGACAAGACCTGCACATCTAGAGCTGTGGGCTGAAGGCCAGGTGCTCTTGGGGATCCCATTTTAGGGGGAAGAAAACTGAGGCCCAGAGAGGGATCACTCACTAGTAGGGAGCAGAGTGCGAACCAGGTACCCAGGCTGCTCTTGCTGAGGGCTCCAGGGCCCTCCCCACCTTGGCAGACCCCTGGACAGCAGCTTTCAAATTGAGAGCCTAAGGCCTTTGCAGGGATCCTCTGGGTCCTCCATGACAACTACTGTGGGGTAAAGTCCCTAAACCACATGTTTTCAGGGGACAGGTTGAGGGCGCATGTGGCAGAGCTAGCTGCCTGTGTTAAGCCAGACATGAGAGAGGGCTGCAAATACGTGAGTCAGAGCTGCTCTTCTCACTTTCTTCCTTCCTTTCTTTCCTTCTTTTTTTTTTTTTTTTTTTTTTGAGACAGGGTCTCACTATGTTGCCCTGGGTTAAGTGTCTGTGGTGTCATAGCTCACAGCAACCTCAGACTCTTGGGCTTAAGTGATTCTCTTGCCTCAGGCTTCCAGGTAGCTGGAACTACAGGCTTCTGCCACAACGCCTGGCTATTTTTTTTTTGTTGTTGTTGCAGTTGTCATTGTTATTTAGCTGGCGGGGGCTGGGTTCAAACCTGCCAGGCTTGGAGCATGTGGCTGGTGCCCTACCCACTGTGTTGCGGGTGCCGAGCCCCTTGTTTTCTTTCAATACATGATTTCTCATCATAATATGCTGTGCATGTGAACAAATCAGGAGTTTATTATTACCTTAAATAAGTGAATAAATCTGTCTTTAAATTCTCAATTTTAATTTCTAATGTGGTCACTGTTGATGGCTGTGGCTCCCAGAGCAGCAAGCAGCCCTCTAGGGTCATTTACAATGTTTAAGACCAAGGGACGGGGGTGGGGGGGAGGGAGGGAAGGAGGAATAGGTTGGCAGACAGCAGGGGTTGCTGGACTCTGCTGCCCCTGTCAGGTGCGGGGAGCACGTGTCCAGGTTTTCCTCCTAGGGAGGAGACCCCTCACTGGACTATGGTGAGATTCTCTGCCAGAGTCCCTGGGATCACTCTCCAGAGACCAGAGGAGGGACCAGGCTCCTCTGCTGTCTGTGCAGCGCTATGGGGAAGTCACTCACAGGCACAGCTCCCTACAAGCACCCTCCCACTGCCAGCTCCTGGTAACTGTGTACATGGTTGCTCTGGAACCACTGCTGTTAGTGCCTCTGCTGTTCCTCAAAATGGTCCACTTTTTTTTACAAGGTGGTGTAAAAAAGGAAGATAGAAAAATCATCCTGGGTCAGAGGAGACGGAGGAGCTGTGACCTGTGCATGCAGGGGCCAGTTCCTGGGCGGGATCCCAGAACAGGTAAGAAAGGTTAGGAAAAAAGGCAGCATCTTGATAATAAATCAGTAGTCCTTATTACTTAATTACTGAGTTAATAACCTTGGATAATATTTAACTTTGGCCAACTGCAGTGGTTCACTGCAGGAGGACCCAAGGGAAGACCCAGGCAGGAGGATCCCTTGAGCTCAGGAGTTCAAGACCAGCCTGAGCAAGGGCAGGAAAAAAACAGAAAAATAAATTGGGCAGGTGCAAAATGGTGGTGAGCACCTGTAGTCTCAGCTACTTGGGAGGAGGCTGAGGCAGGAGGATGGCTTGAGCCCAGGAGTTTGAGGTTGCTATGAGCTATGACACCACTGCACTCTAGCCTGGGCAACAGAATGAGACTCTGTCCCTGATTTTTTAAAAAATCAGCTTTATTATTCAGTGATCAATGTTAAATTTCTTATTTTTGACAAATGTGCCTTGATTGGGGAAAATGTTAGCATTATATTAAGGAGAGCTGGGGGAAGAGTATCTCTATAGTATCTTTTCAATTTTTCTGTTAATCTAAAATCATTCCCAAATTAAAAGTTCATTGTTAAAAAAAATGGAAGCAGCTATTATTCTTTGTTTGAAAGTACAGAGACAGGACCATGTACAGAGGTGGGGATGCACTCACCCCACAGGGGTACAGCAGAAGGTGGGGCTGGGGTGTCCCATCTGCGAACATCCTGGGAACTATGCAAGGATGACTATAACATACATGTCATATCTTGATGAGCTTTCAAAGTTGTAATTAACAGAAAACTGGGTCAGGAGGTCTGGGCTGAAGGGCCTCAGGTGCTTATCTGGGAACCTGACCTGAAGCCCCCATGGCCTCAGGGAGGCCTGAGCCAAACCACCAGGCCAGCTTCAGTTTCTGGTAGGAGGTCAAGGAGGAATCACGTTGAGCAAAGAACACCTGTGGCCCTGATGTCCCAATCTTAGGAACATCAAAGAAGCCAGAGAAATGGGGCAGAGATGGAGGGGGGGAGGAAAGAGGCCAAGGCCATGTGGGGCTTGAGTACTTTTGAGAACCTTGGCTTTGCCCTGGGTAAAATAGGAAGATTGGGGGACAGGGGACACAGCCTGACTCCAGGTTGGCAGGACCCCTCCCCCAGCCACGTGGTAGGACTGGTTGGAATCCAGATGCCAGGCAGGGACTGGGAGTGGCTGGAAGCAGATGTGCAGGTAGTGAGCAGTGGACAGTTGACTCTAGGCCTATTTTGACATAAAGCCAACAGGCTTACTGGTGGACAGGTTGACAGAGAGAGAAGGGGTATGGGCTATGGAAGTCCATTTGTGATGCTATCCCAGAATTCTGAGATTGAGTAATTAATCCAGAACAGAAACCTACTACTCATATTCTGGAGATGGGCAGGTCCAAGATCAAGCCCTGGCACCTAGTGTGGGTCCTCACACGACAGAGCAGGGTGAGAGAGCCCACTCCCGACAGCCTTTACCCACTCATGGGAGGGCCTCCCTTAAGACCCTGCCTCACAACACATCACACTGGGAAGAAGGCTTCCAAAACGTGGATTCTGGGGACACATTCAGACCATAGCAGTGCTGGGCAACCAGGAAGACAGTGCTGTCTGTCCTGAGAATAGAATGCCGAGGCCTGCTGAAAGCAGGAGGAGACACTACAGGCTGCCAGAGAGGCTCAGGCTGCAGACAGTGCTGGCACCCTCACCTCATGGGCAAGTGTGTTAATCAGGTTCTCCAGAGGAACAGAACCAGTGGAGGCAGGGGGTTGAGAGACAGAGACAGACAGATTTAAGGAATTGGCTCACAGAATTTCATGTCTGAAATCTTCAGGACCAGCTGGAAACTCAAGGAAGAGCTGATTTGCATCAGAAGCCCACCATGTTCTGGAAGCGGCATTCCCTCTTTCTCTGGGGGATCTTAGGCCTTTTCTCTTAAGTTTAATTGACTGGCGGAGGCCCACCCCCATCATGGGGCAGTCTGCTTTACCCACAGTTAATCTCCCCTAAGAAAGGCCTTTGCAGAGCTGTCTAGACCCTCGCTCAACCCAGTATCACACAGGAGGGTCGAACTGTCAGAGATTCTGGTGTGCTGGGGCCACCCCAGCCTCTTCAGTTCCTTCCTTGGATCTCAGTGCAGGCTCCAGGTGCTCTGGAACCCAATGGGCCCTCCTACAACTTGGCAGAACACAGCACCATAAAAGTCAGATGGTGGTGCTTTCCCTCGTCCTGCCTTTAGCTCTGGTCTGACCTGCCCAGGGTGAGCGCCCCACTGACAGTGGAGTTTTTGTGCTTTTGTCTTGAGGCATCTCCTTAGCCATGCTATTTTTTTTTTTCCAAATTAATATGAGGGTACAAATGTTTAGGTCATGTTGTTTTCAATTCTAAGGTAAAGTTCAAGTTGTTGTTGAGCCCTTCACCCAGGTGTGGTGCTAAACTAGACCTGCTTTTTTTTGTTTGTTTGTTTGCAGTTTTTGGCCAGGGCTGGGTTTGAACTTGCCACCTCCGGCATATGGGACCAGTGCCCTACTCCTTGAGCCACAGGTGCCACCCTAGATCTGCTCTTTTTATCCGCCCCTACGAAGAGTGACGTCTTGTCCCCTCAACCAGTGTGGATGCTTTCTCCTAGGGACAGTGATGACAGGAACACCCCCTGGGGCAGCTCTTCCTCAGGCTGAGGTAAGCTGCCCTTGTCAGCTGTGGGTTTTGCCCATGATAAGCCCACAAGATAGGACCACCCACAGGGTGTAGGGACTACCACCTCCTCCTCTCCTGAGATGCACAGTCTTGTCTTCACACCACAGGGTGGCAGTGGCCACAGAAGGGCTACAACAGCGTCTTTAATGCTATGCTCAGCCCATTTCAGCACCTACATCTGCGTCCTGGCACAGAATTCATTCAACAAATATTTAGCAACTTCCTCCTATATGCCAGGCCTGCATTAGGGGCTGGGAATAAAATAATCACGAGAACAGCACAACTCTATCAGGGCCCTCGTGACTCCCTCGAGCTTTCCTGCCCCACTGGGCCCCAGAAAACCCCCAACTGCCAGGGGTCTGTTTCTCTGAGCTTCTGGAATTGAGGGGGCTGCAGCGCCTGGCTGGGAACTAACATGCCCCTGCAGCAGCCTTCCATCAACAGGACTTGGTGAATTCACCCCAGCCCTCACCACCCTTCCCAGCCTCCCCATGGGCCTGAGCTCCTGTTGCCCGCTGTGGCAGCTGGCATAAAAACACCCTTCCTTGGCTTCTTGCCTTCCCTGTGTCACCTCCCCATCTCTCGCCTGCAATTCCCAGAGGACTTAATCCCTATTGCAGTATCTACTTGTGGGGCCCAAGACAAAAGAGGCCTGGCCCTCAAAGCACTTTGCTAAGACAGATAATGAGCAAGTAAAGATAAATATGACACAGTAGACCCTCTGTAAGTTGACCACTCAAGGGTCTGTAACAAACTGGTCAACTTACAGAGGTGATCAACATAAGGAACTAGGCCTATACTGATATGTACGTGTGGTGCATATCTGGTTTATAAAAAGTAGGTCAGTTTAAGGAGGTGGTTAGTATACAGAGAGGGTCAGCTATAGAGATTGTACTGTTCATAGTTTTATTTTTATTTTTTTGTTGTTGTTTATAATTTTATATTGTGGTAAGGGCTCTAGAGTAGTAGTAGCTGGGGGGCTTGGTTCCAGAACCTTGCTGCCTATCTGTACATACCAAAATCTGAACATACTCAAGTTCCTAAAATAACCCATATCCTCTAGTGCCCTTTAAATCATCTCTAGATCACTTCTAATTCCCAATATGGTGTAAATGCTGTGTAAATAGTCGTTATAATCATATTGTTTAGGCAATAATGACAAGAAAAAACATATGTACATGTTCAGTGCAGATATAATCTTGTTCTGAATATTTTTAATTCTTAGTTGGTGGAATCCATGGCCAACTGTGTTATATAGGAGAGGACAGGTAGAGAGGAATATCTTGAATGTGTTAGGTGAGGGGTAAATTACTTTTAGAATGCAAGGTAGGAAAGGTCACTCAGAGGAAGTGACATTTGAACACAGACTTGGAGGATGAGGTAATGGAAAAACATTCTAGACAAAGAGAAGAGCATATGCCAAGGTCCTGGGGCATGAAGAAGGTTGGCATATCCCACAAACAAGAAACAGCTCAATATCTCAGCATGGTATGGTGAGCCGCAGGAGTGGTGACATGAAGCTGAGGGCCTTTGTTACCTAACCCAGCCTCACCTGGCAGGCATGACAAAGAGCTTTCCCTTTATTCTGAAGACAATGGGGGCTTCCAGCAATGATGGGGTAGATTATTTCAGACATTCCTCCTGCTGAGAACAATAGAAAAATTGAACATAATTAAAAATTGAAAAATGACATCTGTTTGAAGGTATCAGAGAACTATCAAGGTAGCAAAGAGTTAGAGGAATTATGGAACAAGACCCGGAGGAGGACAAACATGCAGAGAGAGTGCCTGTGCCAGCCACCCTCCCTGTGGGTGGTTACTGACTTGAGAGGCTGAGACCCCAAGTAAAACTTTCTTCAGGCTCATGGAGCTTAGAAGAAGGAGCGGACAAATCTTGGTTTAGAGACCACTGAGGAGAAGCTTGCTATGTGAGGGTCCTTCACAGCTGCTCCTCTAGAATAAGGTGAACAAGAAATAGGCCAGCCCTCATGGGGCCAGATCTCAGCTTCTCATTGAATTAAAGTGACCTGGGTCTGCTAGTCTTCCCAACCTGGCTGCCTATCAGAAACAAATGTAAGGAGGAAGATAACAGCAAATTATTTCTATATTCTTTTATACTTAATATCCAGGATTACAAGAGTATAAGACTTGGCTAAAAATCAGGGGGGAAAACAAAAAACAGTAAAAATCAGGGGGATCCAGATCATGGAGTTATCAGACTTGGATTTGGAAATAGCTATGATTAAACTTTCAGCGAATTAAAAGAGAATATGAAAAAGTTTGGCAGTGAATGAGAATCTACAAAAGAGAATCAAAAAACTAAGCATACTGTCACCACATCACCCAGCCATGCCCCTTGGTTGGGTGAACTGAACACGTGTATCCACATGAAACCTGCACACCAGTGTAGCTGTTTTATTCATAACTGCCAAAGCTTAGGAGCAACCAAGACGTCCTTCAGTAGCACACAGACAAATACACTGCCGCCCTCCAGACCACAAAGCATTACTCAGTGCTAAAAACACATGGGCTATCAACCCGTGAAGACAGGGAGGAACTTTAAAGGCGTATTACTAAGTGAAAGAAGCCAGCCTGAAAAGGCCACAAACTGTATGATTCCAACTCTAGTACATTCTGGAAAAGGCAAAACTATAGAAACAGTACAAAGACTAGTGGTTGCCAGAAGTCAGAGAGGAGGGACAGATGAACAGGCAGAGCACAGAGGGTTTTAGGGCAACAAGACTGCTGTGTGATACCACAGTAGTGAAGACCTGTCACTATACATTTATCCAAACCCATAGGATGTATAATAAGACCAAGAGTAAATTATGGACTTGGGTGACAATTATGTGTCGATGTAGGCTCACTGTAATGACAACTGTACCTCTCTGGAGCAGGGTGCTAATAGTGGGAGGCTGTGCATGGGAGAGGGTGGGAGAAATAAAGGGGTATGTGGAATTCTCTGTACCTTCCACTCTATATTCCTGTGAACTTAAAACTACTCTAAAAAATAAAGTACATTATTTTTTTTAAAAAAAAGAAAAGGTAAATACTGGAAGAAAATAAACTAAAAGAGGGACTAAGAAAAAAAATGGAAATTGTAGACCTGAAAAATTCAGTAACTGAAGTTAAGAGCTCAAAAGATGGCTGGGCACAGTAGTTCATGTCTATAATCCCAGCACTTTGCAAGACTGAGGCAGGAAGATCAGTTGAGGCCAGGAGTTTGAGACCAGCTTGGGCAATATAGCAAGACCTTGTCTCTAAAAAAAAATTTTTTTTTTATTAGCTGGATATTGTGGGCCACATGTGGCTTCAGTCCCAACTACTTAGAAGGCTGAGGCAGGTGCATCACTTGAGCCAGGAAATAGAGCCTGCAATGAGCTATGATCATGCCACCACATTCTAGCCTGGTGTAAGAGTAAAACCATATTTCTAAAACAAAAACACTACAAAAAACTCAAAAGATAAGTTTAACAACTGATTAGATACAAGTAAAGAGAGATGTAAAGAACTGAAAGACAGGCCAGAAGAAAATATCCAGGCTGAAGAATGGAGAGAGAAAAGAGCATTAAGAGACACATGGGATGTGGGATAAGAGGTCTCACATACATATAACTGGAGTCCCAGAGAAGAAGCACAAGAAAGTGCTGAGGAGCAGTAATGGTTTAAGAGATGATAACTAAGAATATTTTTAAGTAGGCTTGGCACCTGTAGCTCAAGTGGCTAGGGTGCCAGCCACATACACCATAGCTGGTGAATCTAGTCCAGGCCTGCCAAACAACAATGGCCTGCCAACCAGAAAAACAGCCAGGCATTGTGGGGGGTGGGGACACCTGTAGTCCTAGCTACTTGGGAGGCTGAGGCAAGAGAATCACTTAAGCCCAAGTGTTTGAGGTTGCTGTGAGCTGTGACACCATGGCACTCTACTGAGGGCAACATAGTGAGACTCTGTCTCAAAAAAAATATATTTTTTTAAATAAATGGAAGACATTGATCTATAGATTTAGGAAGGACTGTAAACTCTTAGGAAAAATGTGAAGCAATCACACACAGGCACAGTACAACATTACCGGAAACCAAAGACAAGGAAAAAAATCTTAGAAATAGGCAGAGAAAAAAATATAAGGGCAATGACAGACATTTGAGGGTTAGTTTTTAGTAAGGGCTGACATGTGTATGATTTCCATTTCAAAAAGATCACCTGTACCTGCTGGGGGAGACTGGGTAGTAGTGGCAGACCAGTTAGAGGCTAACCAGAGAGATGACAGTGGGTATAGCAGAAGTGACAGGAGAGGAGATGGGAGGGAAATAGACACATTCAAAATGGTCTGTGTTTTGGAAGGTAGAACTGTCAAGCTGGTCGTAAGATAATATGTGGGGATGGGGAAAGGAAGGAATCAAGGATCATGCCCAGATTTCTGGTTTGAGTGATTTAGCACAGTAAACGGTCGTGTCACTTACTGAAATGGTAAAGACTGAGGAAGGCAGTGGTTGTGGATATGTTGTGTGCAGGAGGCAATCCACTCTCTCTGAGCCACGTTTTGCTCAGCTCACATTTGCACCCACCTCACAGTTTTATTAGGATGGTTGGCTATTATTATTATAGACACCAACTCAAAATGTAACGTTGGTGGTTCAGAGCAGCCACTGAAGGCTGGATCTCACTGCTCTTATCCTGGGGCCCTTGTCCTTTGCCAGTTTGAGTTCAGAGCTGAAGCAATCAGGCCAGCCTGGCTGCCTGGTTTAGGGACCCCAGAGTTGGCTTAGTCTGTGCTAGAACTAAGTCCCCATTTATCACAAAAAGAGGGAAAATAGATGAGCCTTCAATAGTAACAGACTAAGCAACAGTAACAGATTAAGCAACACAAACGGTCTTAAATATGTTTTTCTCTTTTACTCAAAACTTTTAAAGTCTGCTTCTGCAACCTGAGAATTGCTAATAATATGTTCTATCCTGCATACACAGGAGGTTCACATTCCCCATCCTCCCTGCAGGAAAATTTTCCTGAAGACAGGCTGCACCAGAAACTGTTCATTGTTTTTGCCAAACAGGGCACTTACTGATCCAATCTGATTCAGACATTTCTGGAGGGCCAGACTCTTGGGGAGCCCAAGGTGATAGATATTTCACCCATTCCTGGCCCTCTTCCCTCTGGCCTTTCTTTCCCCTCCACTAACATGTTAAAGCCACTATTCTAACTGCACCAAAGCCCTGCAGCCCTTCCCCTGAATCTCTGCAGACTTCTCCTCTGCAGAGGCTGCCAGAAGGCCACCACAGGTCACCCTCAGCATTTCTGGGCCTGCCTCTGTCCGTCCCACAGAGAATAAGAGCTACAGGACAGAACATCCTGCACAGAGTGTCTACACCTTTGTTGTCTGGTCCACTGCCATAACCTCCATGGACTGTGAGCTCCACCAGTGCAAGAGCTGTGACCCCAGCACCCCTGCACACCGCAGGTGCTCAATTAATGTTCACAAACAACTCTGCTTTGGGGCCTGGCTGTCCCCTCTGGGAGGGTTGGGGTTCCTGGGGTGGAGACCAGTAGGATAGCAGGAGCATGGGCTCGTATATGAGGCCTGAAAAAGTCAGTTCTATCCCCGGCTGCTCGGCGCTCAGAAGAAAGGGCCCAGGCTCTGCCACAGGTGTCTGCGGGAGACCAGCTCGGCCCCGCAAAGCAGCCGGTGTCTTCCAGCCTTGATCCCCTTATCTGTAAAAAGGGTCATGGCAGCTGCTGCTTATTCTGAGGATACAGAAAAATCAAGCTCAAGCCTGGCACACGGGCGTGGTCATCCCACCGTGCGGCTTATTAGTAGCCTCACGCCTGCCGCACTCTCACGCACATCACCGTGTCTCCTTAAGTGCGCGCCGGTGGCTGCTCCCGTCGGGCTCTCAGCCCTTATAGCAGTGGTTCTCAACCTGTGAGTCGCGACCCCTTCTTAACGATGAAAATATATTGTGCATTAGGAAGGCTGAGAACCACTGCGTTAGAAGCCTCAGCGGCGCTCGGCCCTGGCCCTGCTTCCTCCCGTCCTTGCAGCTGTCTGGAGGGTGCCCATCGCACCCAGGCGCAGCTCCACGTGCACGGTGACGTCAGGATCACCGCCTGGCCCCTAGCGCTTACGTTCTAGTCTGGAAAGCTGACAGCCACCTGCTCACACAGGAGCCGCCAGCTCAGTCCCAGCAGAGGTTGAGTGACGCTGGAAATGAACCCGATCGAGGTGCTAGGGGGTGGCCGGGGTGGGGGCTCTGGCCAGGTGGCCTCTCTGAAAAGGCGAGGCTGGAACTGGGACTCAGCGGTGCAAAGAGCCAGCGTGGAGCGGTCCGGGAGCCCGAGCCGCAAGACCTGGGCTTGGAGCGGTGAGAAGCGCAGGGGAGGAGGAGAGCAGGAAGGCGGAGCCGGGCCAGGGCGGGCCAGGGGTGAGGAAAGAGAGCAGGGAGGCGGGGCCGGGCGGGGCCAGGTGGGAGGGGCCTTCCAGACACTGCTCTGGGCTTTTGAGCATCTCCCCCAGGACATCTGTGAATCACTGGGCTGTGGCCAGGAGAGCTCGCTGAGTCATGACGGCCGCCAGGCCCCCATCTTCTCACGAAGGACCCGGTTCATTGATTCTCCTTCCTTGGACAGGTCCCCTTCACCCAGCAGAGTCCAAAGGAATCAAAAGTTGTTTGTTTGTTTTTTAATTCGTTTTTTATGGTTCATTCTGAATCATTCATTTATTTATTCTATTGTGAGCTGAATGCTTTTCTGGGCTCTGGGGTCAAGGCTGCCTCAGCTCTCCTGTCCGTCTATCACAAGGGCAGGAGGGACCTGACAGCTGAAAGTCTCACCTACCTAGGAGCGGCCTCTGTAACAGAGCTCCCATGACACTGAGGAAGTCTGTCAATCTTTGTCAATGTCATGTGTACAATAGAGAACTTTAACAAGAGAGAGATTCTTTTTCCCCCAGTGTAAGATCTAAAAGTTTCTTGGATGTTCTGTCCTGTAGCTCCATTCCCTACCCAAACCACCCTGTAAGAGATTAAGAGATCACCAACCTACCTTTTCTTCTTGAGCTGTAGGTGAGAACAAGTCATCCTTCCGTAGGATGAAGGACCAGATATCAAAATCCACAGACCCTTAAGTCTCTCAATAAACTGATGCAGTATTTACTTACATATAGCATATACATACCCTCCTGTATATTTTAAATCATCTCTAGATTACTTCTAACCTAATGTGGTGTAAATGCTGTATAAATAGCTGCTATACTGCATTTTTCTTATTGTTTTATTTATTTTTTGAGACAGAGTCTCACTATGTCGCCCTGGGTAGAGTGCCCTGGCGTCACAGCTCACAGCAACCTCAAACTCATGGGCTTAAGCAATCCTCTTGCCTCAGCCTCCCGAGAAGCTGGGACTACAGGTGCCTGCTACAGCACCTGGCTATTTTGTTGTTGTTGTCATTGTTGTTTAGCAGGCCCAGGCTGGTTCAAACCCTCCAGCCCCAGTGTATGTAGCCAGCACCCTAATCACTGAGATATGGGCACTGAGCCTATTTTTTTTTTCCCCAAATATTTTCTACCTGTGGTTGGTTGAATCTCCAGGTGCAGAACTGCAGGTATGGAGGGCTGACTGTATTTTGAACTGCTTTCCCTATCTCCTGACCCAGAAACCTGGGCCAGTGCACTGGGAACTATTTTCAAGGCTGCACTTTTTGGTTAACAAATAGTTTCTCTGCTCATAGTCATGGGGACCAGGGAGGGAGGGGGCAGAAAAAACAGAAACTAGCTTCTTCTTTCAGGGACAACTTGTCCTTCTTTTTCTCTGGGCACTATCTAGGCATCTGGGAGGAGAATGTAGAAGAAATACTGTACAGAGGGAAGGGTTTGGGCTCTGGAGGGAGATCATTTACCAGTACTATGACCTTAGGCAAGTCACTGTACCTCTCTTACCCTCAGTCTCCTCTTCAGCAAAATAGGAATACTAATAACCAAATTCCTGAAAAGACAAAAAAAGGCAGGGAAAGTGCCTGGCAACCAACACAAGTAAACCAGCAACAAGTGGCAACCATTATTATTTATTCAAAGGTAAAGAATTAAGAATAATTACACCCCCTCCATGACAGACACCTGACTGAGAACCTGTGCTACCTTGGGGTGGGTGCTTCAGAGGAAAGACCGAGTGTTCACAAGCAGCTCAGACATGTGGGGCAGGAGACAGTGAAGGCAGTACAAAGCAGTTCACATCCCATCCCTGCCAGTGGCTGACAGACGTCTGCACACAGCAATGAGAAAAATAGGGAGACATGAATTGAAACAAGACACCATTTCTTGTTTGGCACATAAGTAATAGTCTAATACTATCCTGTGTAGATGAAGATATGGAGACAGGTAAAGCCACATGTGGCTAGTGGGAATAACATTAGTGTGGTCAATTGGGCATTTCCTAGTGCCCACCTTGCAGGTGTAATATGTATTCCAGCCAAGGACACCACAGTGATCAAGAGAAAGGTTGTCCTGTCTGTCAAGGTCCAGCATGCTCACAATGTGCTAGAGCATCACCCACATGTGGCACTAACTGCAAAGACAGTGGTTTGCCATGGGACACCAAGCTGCCATCACATGCCTCCAAGAGCTCTCTGTAGACAAAGGGACATGTTAAGCAATACCAGGAAGAAATAGCCAGAGAGATCCAGCTGTGGGACATTCCATAACACATAAGAAGTCTCTCCATAAGTCAACATCAAACAGAAGGAAAGAAAAGAAGGCAAAAGAGAGAAAAAGGAAGGGGACTGCTCTAGATGCAGAAGGCCCGAAGAGCCAAATGCAATGAATATGTGCCCTGGGTCAGAGTCTGATTCAAAAGAAGCAGCCATGAAAAACTTCTTAGAATCACTGGGGTTATTTACATATGACCGAGAGAGCAGAAGATCTTAGCCAACATAGGTGTGATCACAACAGCCTGTGCAAGAGAGTGTCCATTGTTTTAGAAAGTATATACTGAAGCCTCTGGGAATAAACAGTCATGATGTCTGCAAGTTGCTGGTTGGAGTCTCAGCAAGAAGGTGGAGACAGAGGTGGGAGATGGCACATAGATACCAATAATGTGATGAGCTGTCAGACCTAGGTGGAGGGCCCAAGAGTCTTCACTATACTTTTAACCTTTCTCTAAGTCTTTAATTTTTCACAAAGAAATTAAGAGGGGAATTTTTTTAAAATAAGAAAAGAAATTAGATCTCACAAAATGTTGGGGATTCATTTTTAAAACCCTACTGTTTGCTTTTTTGGGTTTTGCTAAAATAATGGTATCTAGATTTCTGAGAAATTAACACAAACGCATGAGAAATTAAGCACATCTGAGTTGTCTATGTAAATTACAGTGATGAAAATGAGGGCTTTCTCTGCATTTCTAAGAAACATCCTCTTTTGGCTACTCTTGCTTTTGTCTCGCCTCTACAACTGTCTCAGTAGAAGGTTCAATAGCCACTCAAAGGAGCTCAAAGGACTGAAATAGCAAGAGTGGGCCTGCACCCGTAGGGTCAAAATACCACTCACGCGCTTGTGCTTCAGCAGAGTGGGACAGTCTCCCTGGGAAATACTGAGCAATTTGACAATCAATGTCCCTTTGAGTAAGCGGTGCCACTTAAGGAACTCATCCCTTCAGTGAGAGGAGAAGGTGAGGCCCGTCTGGCGTGCCAGTGAAGTGTTCAGAGCAGCGCCACACACAGTAAGTGCTTCAGAAACTCTCCTCTCCTTATTGTTCCTAGTGAGCATTTTAAGAGCTCATCAAAAATATAAGAACTGATAGGCAGGACTTATTAAATCAAGAAATGGCAAAATATATAATATATAATATATAAACAGTATATAAGCCAGCAATTGTTTAAAAAATGGTGTGGGGAGGAATGAAGGGTGAGGGGAAATATTCCATCTGGTGACACTGGTGGAAGTGCCTGGACTTTGCTGAGGTCTGTGAAAACAGGAGCCTCTAACCAGGTGCTGACTTCAGGAGGGAAACTGTGTTCTGGGGTATATCTAAATGGGAGAAGTGGTCACTTTTCAGTATCTCCCTTTTACACTATTTGAATTTTTTCTTTACCATGTATGCATTTCAGCCTTTAATGTAGTTAGACTGAAGAGTTAAAATATATAATTAGGGCGGTGCCTGTGGCTCAAAGGAGTAAAGCGCCAGCCCCATATTCCAGAGGTGGTGGGTTCAAACCCAACCCTGGCCAAAAACTGCAAAAAATAAAATAAAATAAAAATAAAAACTTGATTTAAAAAAAATACATATAATTTAAGAGTTAAAATACACACATGCTTAAGAACAACGAACCAGTTCAAGAGCCCTGAAATATAAAAGATATCTGTAGTCTGGGTTCCAAAGTTCTTCCATCACCTTGACCAGGGAGCTTAAAATTAAAATCGCATGTCCCCCTGGGAGACAGCTCAGAAACGGCTGGGCCAGAATGAGGTTTAGAAAGTTCAGAATAAGGTTCAGAAACCTCCAGCACCTTTTCTAAGATGGCCAAATGTGAAAGAGTAATCTGTTTTCATGGGTTGTGAAATAATCCCACACGAAGTTCAGGAACAGGCAAAGCCTCTTCAGCATAGAACAGAACCCTGGCCCTCTGGGTGGGGGTGAGCACAGTGCCTGGGGTGGATGAGGGGCCTCCCTGTGCTGCTAGCACTCTGAGTCTCCATCTGGACTCTGGTTGCCTGGCTGTGCAAACTATAAACATTTACTGAACTTCCCATTTAAAATGTGTGCATTTCATTGCATGTAAATTATACTTCTAATGGAAGAAAATAGAAAGCAAATGAAATCCATTATCTGTAAACTGTATTTGAGAAAAGCTGTGATCAGCAGTGAGACCAACATAAGGAACCCTACCACCCAATTTCCAGCCATCCCAGAAATCAGGCTCAATTTTATTTTTCATTTCATGAGTAACATATGCTGGGTTTAAAATTCCACAGTAATTGGGGCATGGGGCTCACACCTGTAATCCTAGCACTCTGGCAGGCTGAAGCCGATGGATTGCTTAAGCTCAGGAGTTCCAGACTGAGCAAGAGCAAAACCCTGTCTTTAAAGCACTAGCTGGGCATTATGGTGGGCACCTATAGTACCAGCTACTTGGGAGGCTGAGACGAGAGGATCACTTGAGCCCAAGAGTTTGAAGTTGCTATGAGGTATGACACCACGGCAGTCTACCCCAAGGCAACTGAGACTCTGTCTCAAAAAAATAAATAAATAAAACTCCACAATACTGCACGTTGATCAAGATGATGTGTGTGGCTTCAGAGAGCAACAACCAGCCCAATGGGTCCATTTCTAAAAGGCACAGTCTGCTCAACAGACAGAGCTGAGCTTTCTAACCCTCAGGGCTGACCCCCCAGGAAGCCAGCTGCTCTTTGAGACCCCTGACCCTGGAGGTATGCAAGCAGAGGGCACAGTGAGACCCCACTGTGACTGCGGGCTTTCCTGTTCAGTAGGCAGAAAGTTACTGGCAATGCACCTATTCGTCATCTCTCCCTTAGAAAACTGCCCTGCCAGAGCCCACCTGTGGTTTTGTTACTTTTCATTGACACAAAGGGAGAAGTGGTTACTTTTCGCTATCTCCCTTTTGCACTGTTTGAATTTTTTCTTTACCACGTGTGCATTTTAACTATTAATATAATTAGATTGAAGAGTTAAAATATATAATTTATATCACATCAGCTAAATTTTAAGTAATGAAAATTTCTAAGTAAAAATTTAAATATTACAAATAGGGCTAAAGTTCTCTTTGACCCACACCCCAGACTGATCCCTTTTGCCACCTTCAGGGAGTCATGTTATATTGTGTCATATTTCTCATGTATGGCATCTGTGTATGTGTGTGTGTGTGTGTGTGTGAGATTTGTTGGTTTTGTTTCACTAAAAGACATCACACTGGCGATATGTATGTTATCAGCACTGGTTACCATGTTGTAACTAGTTTTTTCCATTGACGATCTGTCCCCACAAGCTTCTAGAGTGTATTCTAACTGTGGCTATGACTTATGCATGCTGTTTACTCAGACATCTCTGCTGGAGAGGCACCTCCATTGTCTGCACACTAGGCTTCAGTGACGTCTGCTGGTGGTTGTGCATTTTGTATCGTAATAGGTACTGGAAAGTTGCCCTCCCTCCAACAGGCTCAAGTCTGTGCTTCCCTGAATCACCTCCTGCACTTGATATTATCAAACTTTAAAATTTAGCCGAGCTGACAGATGACAGATGATAGACCAATTTTCATTGTTAAACTGTATTTTTCTGATAACTGATGGGATAGAGCATTCTCTGCTTGCTGACCGTCGGTATTTCCTCTCCTGTCCTACCTCCACTGTCTGGCTATCACTGCTTCCTGAAGTGCCTTCCCCCTGTCTTTCACACCTGAGTCCTCATCTTTCATAGGTTTCTTCCTGAGCACCTATAGCCTTTCTTTGGGTTTTAAATTTCTCTCGTTCCAGCTCCGGCTATTGCTGGACCTCCTATGCCCCAGGAGGTCTCAGAGGAGCTAGTAAGACACAGAAATGAAGTCACAATCCAGTGTAATAAGGCCTACAGTGAGATCATTTATTGAGAACTTAACTATGTGCCAAGTACCTGCTGGGACAACCTCTAAGACAGGCATGTCAGTACATCCATTTTCCAGAAGAGAAAATGGAGGCCCAGAGAAGTTAGGTAAATCACTACCAAAATCTCCTGTTGGTATGTGACAGAGCCCAGATTCAAACCCAGCCTGCCTGGCTTTGGTGCTCAGTCTCTCCGGGGTTTTGATGGGTTTAAGACAAGGCCAAGGAAGCACAGAGCATGAGCAGCTGATTTGGGATGGGGCAATCAGAGACAGCCTCCCTGGAGGAGCTGATACCTCAGTAAAGCCTTGAAGGAGGAGCAGGAGCTGACCATGCAATGAAACAAGACAAGGTGTCCAGGAAGAGGAAAGGGCCTGAGTGGGGCTGGGAGGTGGGAGAGTTCACTCAAAAGCAGCCTGGCCTGGGCTATGTGCTATGGGGCAGGACAGCAGGCCCAGGGATAGGTGAGGGCCAGACCCACAAGGGCCTGAGCTTCCCAAAGTTCATGCCTCAGGTCAAGCCCAAGCCAGGCCACTCTTGTTCTGTGCACCAGTGAGCCCAGGCCTCGGCCACCCCCAGGGCTCCTCGACCCAAGGTGCAGGCATGAGTTGGGAGAGATGCAGCTGATTTACATCCTACAGGTTGAGGGGAAAACCTAGGAAGTGCAGCCCAGGCACTAATCAAATCAAAGGCTAATAATACATGTCCTGAGTAATGAAAGACCTGTGCTGGAGCCTGGCAGGTCAGAAGGAGCAGTGTGAGTAGTGGGGCAGGTGGATTGGGGGTGGGCCCCATGGGGGTCCAGGGCCTCCCCAGCTCCTGCAAAGGCAGAGCCTGAGTCTGGGCACCTTAGCTGGGGGTGAGACTTTCGTTCCAGGAGAGGTGCCCTCAGGCTGAAGGGTCATTGCCCAGGCAAGAATTGCCTTCGTGACCATGCCACCCTGACCCCCATTCCCCCTACCACTCACACTGGGTCATTTTAAGGCTGATACCAAACATCCCACTGTTTGATTTGTAAATACCTCAGGATCTATCCCTATCGTTACCACTTCTGAAACTAATTCCTGAATATCATAATATCACTATTCAAACTCTCCTGTCTGTTTTACCAATGTCTTTTTCAGTTGATTTGTTCAAATCAGGACCCCAGCATGGCCCTCAGGACACTTTAATATACTTTGGTCTGTTAACAGCTCCCACCGTGCTTCTTTAGTTTTTTTCCTTGTTATTTATTTGTTGAAGAAACTGGGCCTGTGAGATTCGCTAGGGCAGGCTTCACAGGCTTTATGAAAGGCTTTACGGTTTCTTAGGCTGTAGATGGAACCCAGGAAGGGGCAGCCTAGATCCAGGGCCCCCTGCTGTTCTATCCCCAACCCCAGGCCAAGGTGCAACCACCTCCCCAGACTTACACCCAGTTAAGGCCCCAAATACAAGAAGTTTCCGAGAGAGTTAGACAAGGCAGTGAGAGACACCACCTTGACACGGGATGAAATTGCCCAGAGCCCTGGGACCATGAATCAGGAACCAGACAGAGCTGGGAGCTGGGCTGCAAACCCAGCCCTGGCCAGGCAGTTGGGAGTTCCAGCTCTCACTGTTCACAGACTCACCCTGTGGCCTTGGACAAACCCTTTCTTCTCAGCAGCAAAATGAAGAAGACTGTCTATTCCACAAATGTCCCTCAGAAACACAAAAGTGCTTTGAGCCTGCCAGACCTCCTCTTTAAGAGTCGTAAGCAGGCTCAGCGCCTATGCCTCAAGCAGCTAAGGTGCCAGTCACATACACCTGAGCTGGCAGGTTTGTATCCAGCCCGGGCCAAACAACAATGAGGGCTGCAACCAAAAAATAGCCGGGCATTGTGGCGGATGCCTGTAGTCTCAGCTACTTAGGAGGCAGAGGCAGGAGAATTGCTTGAGCCCAGGAGTTGGAGTTTGTTGTGAGCTGTGATGCAATGGCACTCTACCCAGGGTGACAGCTTGAGGCTCTGTCTCAAAAAAAAAAAGAAAGAAAGAAAGAAAGAAAGAAAGAAAGAAAGAAAGAAAGAAAGAAAGAAAAAGAGTTGTAAGCAAAGGCTCTGTGAAGGCTGCAATTAAAGAGAAGCCCTGACTTCCTTTTCCCCAGCACTTTCAGACAAATCTGACCACAGAGGCCTTTCTTGGCACAGCACCTGCTAAGCAGCCAAATATGTGAGGAAGGGGGAGCTCTCTGCCACAGGCCACAGGGGAGCAGAGCTCAGCCTGCAGTTGGTAAGTGACAGGACCCGTCCTCTCTTCCCTGTCCCTCAGTATAGCTTCTTTCTCAAACTTCTATTCTGCCAGCTGGTGTCAGTCTTGGGGTTTCCCTGCACCTCTCTCTGGGCTGGAGAGTGGTTCTGAGATTTTATGTAGATCCAGATGGTGAGAGAAGAAGAGGCAGGGACTGAGCTCCTGGTCAGTTAGGTGTTTGCCATCTGGTCAGTTGTGAGCCCTCTCTCCATTAGGTCCAGTGGCATTGGTGGCTTCTAGGTGGTAAAGGGGCTCTTAGAACCTTTCTGAGACTGCCCGTGTCCTAGAATGTGCTGCCACAGTCTACTCAGCCACGGCCTCAATGTGCCAGGGGGGGTGGATGGTGGCCCCTCCCTTTCTTGTCCCCCACCCAATTGTGTTTGTCTTTTGTTTTTAAATTTGCCTTTGAAGAGATAGTAGTACAGCCTCATGGTTTGAAACCCAGAAAGCATAGGAAAATATGTAATGGGAAATCTTCCCTCCTCCTATCATCTAGTACCCAGGGCCTGCCTCCCTAGAATAAGCAGCTTGATGGTGATATAATTTACATGCTGTGAGTTCACCTGTCTAAAGTGTACAATCCCACATTTTCAGTGTGTGTACAGAGTCGTTCAGCCTTCACCATAATCTAATTTTGGATTACCCCTAAAGGAAACCTCTTCAGTCTCCACTCTTCCCCAGCACTAGCCCTGGGCTCCCATAATTTACTTTCTGTTTTGATGGATTGGGCTACTTGGGACATTTTGCATGAACGGAATCATACTGTGTAATGACATATTGCCACTTGCTTTTGCAACTTAGCATAAAGCCTTCCAGGGCCATCTAGGTCTCAGCATGTACTTGTGCTTCATCTTTATACCCAAACGATATTCCCTTTGTATGAACATGTCACATCTGATTTATCTGTTTGTTAGCTGGCAGACATTTGCTTTGCTTCTACTTTTTGGTTATTATCACTAATGGTTCTATGAACATTTGCATGCAAGTTTTGGGAGAACATGGTTTCATTTCTCTTGGGTAGATAGATATCTAGGGATGGAATAACTGGGCCATGAGGTATTTCCATGTTTAATACTTCAAGTAACTGCCAAACTGTTTTCCAAAGTGACTGTACCAGTTTACAATGCCATTTAATGAACAAAGGTTCCATTTCTCCAACACTTGTCATCGTCCATCCTCCTCACTGTAGCCAATCCAACAGAATTGAGTGGTGTTTCAATGGTTTGGACTTGCTGAGCATCTTCTTGTGTGCTTATTGGCCGTGCACATGCCTTTTTGAATTTAGGTCTATGAACCATTCTGAGTTAATTTTTGCTGGCTCAGTATGAGGTAGAGGTCCAAATTCATTCTTTTCTATATGAATAGCTAGTTGCCCAGTACCATCTGTTGAAAAGACTATTCTTGGCTTGGCGCCTGTGGCTCAAGCGGCTAAGGCGCCAGCCACATACACCTAAGGTGGCGGGTTCGAATCCCCAGCC
>CAUYQV010065935.1:0-21040 GCA_963574575.1 Galagoides demidoff | reverse complement strand
CTCTTGCCTCAGCCTCCTGAGTAGCTGGGATTATAGGTGTCTGCCACAACACCCGGCTATTTTTAGAGATGGGGGGTCTCACTTTTGCTTAGACTGGTCTCGAACTCCTAAACTCAAGCAATCTACCAGCCTCAGCCTCCTAAAGTGCTGGGATTACAGGGATGAGCCACCGTGCCCAGCCACTGCTGCACCAGTTTTAATAAAAGGATTTGTTATGTAAAATTTGGATCCAGTCAAAAGGCTGAACTCAAGGACCAGGAAGGCCAAGTTTCCTTAAGGCCTCAGGTTCCTGACCCCAGAGCCTTTGGGGGAGGTACTTTTTCCTTTTTTTTCTTATGAGAGGAGAGTTTAGTGTTGTATTGATTTCACCTGCAATACTGGATGCCCAAGTACTACACTCTGTTCCCAAGTTTATTTGTTCCTTCCTGGAACAGATGACTGCTGTATACCCAGAGCTCAAGGATCATCACTTGGCAACATCATTCAACAGGCATGACCATGCCCAGCCCTCACTATGTGTGGCTGGAAGGTTCATGGCAGTGGCATTCTGGAGCAAGTACTGTGCTTAGGGCCTTACCTGTGTTATCACCTGCAATTAATTCTTACAATGGCCCTGTGGGTCTGTTACTCTCCACATTTTATCAGTGAGCAAACTAAGGCTCTGAGAGGTTCAGGGATGCACCCCCGTGGCTCTGGACAGGGTAGTGCCTTAACATCTATGGGCTTGGTTACTGTAGAGATGAACATAGTCTCCCAGGCTTGCTCAGGAACTGTTGGGGAAAACACAAGGCCTGTTTTCAGAGGCCCCAGGAAGAGAGAAGGTGAGTCAGGTGGTAGGCAGGGACAGCAGAAAGTAGCTAAGATGGAGCACAGGCAGGCTGACTTGGAGCTGGAAGGACCCTTAGAAATTATGACTTTCCAGTCGAGTTCTTCATGGATTCACAGCGAGGAACCTGAACCAAAGAGGGGATGGGCCAGGGCTGGGCCAGGGTCATGGTGTCTAATGCCATGGGCCTGCTGCTACATAGGATCTGCCCTTAGTAGCTGCTCAACAAACACTGGTAGAACACAGGGAGGTAGTGGCAAGGAGCCACTCAAAGGGAACAGCCAAGTATGTCCCCAGCATGCCACCTTCTGTAGGGCAGAAACCTGGCTCATTTTTTCCACCCACCGCAAGCCCGCAGTGAGTCTGGCACACAGTAGGAGGTCAGTAAATGGTGATGAATGCACACAGGTGAGTGAGTAAATAGGCAGTGTCCACTGAGCACTTACCACCCTCTAGCACAGTTCTGCCCCTTCTCTCCTCTCCCTTCCCCCTGCCCTGCTGTGGTGAAAAGGTGGGAGTTGGTAAACACAGGAGCAGCTGCCCATTCAGCCTGTGGCATTACCAGCGAGCAGCATGTATCCAAAGCCTGGGTCTCCTGAGTTGATGTCCTCCAGGCCCACTGCCCCAGCTGAGAGAGGGACCAAGTTCAAGAGCAAGGCAGTGGCAGCAGGCCCAGGCATTAGACACCTGCCATCAGTAGTGTTGGCAAGGCCTCTCCAATCTAGCTCATGGATTTTAAATTGCGAGTTGAGAAATAGTTAAGCCAATTAGACACACTTCGCATCAATAATAAGGTAAAAATAACACACTTCACCCAATACTTTCACAGAATGGAAAATTGATTTTGTCAGCTTAATTGTTCTTGAATACCCTGTTTGAAAACCAAATAGGTTCTTTTTTTTAAAAGATGTCTTTAAACCATGGCTCGGATTTGTCAATGGCTTGATATCCCATACCCTGGTTCATGTGGGCCCTACCCATGCTCCACCTGGCATGAGCCGAGAGGAGGCAGTCCTGATGGCCAAACCACAGGGATAGCCTCAGAGTTGGATCTGGGTCTACACCTGACTACCCCATCCTAGGTGTGTGGCCCTAAGCAGGTTACGCAGCCTCTTGGGGCCTCAGATTCCTCATTGGTAGATTGTGCACAGCAGTACCTGCTTTGGGGTGTTGTTATGAGGCCAATTAAGGAAAACTCTCAGTGCAGCCTGGCATGCAGTAAGTGCTCCAGAAATGTAAGAACATCATTCTTAACTCTGTGAACATGGTAGGTGTCTTCATGTGCATTTGCTTCATAGCAATGCCATAAGTGTAAGGCACAGCTGGGGACAGGCACTGTATTGAAAGGGGATGCAACTTTCCCAGCATGGGAGTGGGGTGAAGAGCCCTGGAACATGAATGGGGAGTGGGCTTACGTCACTGAAGCAGGGTCCTTCACTTCCTCTCTCACTGTGGACTGGGGGCCACCCGCCAGCTTGACAGCAGGGAAAAAATATCTAAGATTGATAGAAATAGCTAATGGGTCTCATGTGGTTTTAAGTTATGAAAAAGAAAATTTGAATGTCAAACGCCCCAGTTCTTGGCACAAATTAAAATCAAATGATATGATGGGCAGCACCTGTGGCTCAGTAGGTAGGGGACCAGCCCCATACATGGAGGGTGGCGGGTTCAAACCCGGCCCCAGCCAAACTGCAAGAAAAAAATAACCAGGCATTGTGGCAGGCGCCTGTAGTCCCAGCTACTTGGGAGGCTGAGTCAAGAGAATCACCTAAGCCCCAAGAGCTGGAGGTTGCTGTGAGCTGTGATGCCACAGCACTTTACTGAAGGTGAAAAAGTGAGACTCTGTTTCAATAAAATAAAATGATATGAAAGGTGGTAATTACCACTGTCACAAAATCCCACTGAAAGTCACAGCAGCAAAAGAAAGAACAACTAATGCTTGTGACCTGGCCCCTTCCCTGCCCCTGTTGGGCCTATGTCATACAGAGATCTCTCCTTTGACCCTCATGACCTCCTCAGCACATTCCAGAGGTCCTGCTGGTAGCATCTGGGGCATAGATATGGGTCTATACTTGCCTCCCCCTTCTTAGCTGTGTGGCAGGTTCTACCAGTGTTTCTTGAGCAACTACTAAGGGCAGATCCTATGCTGGAGGCTTTTCTAGTGCATGAGTGGTCTTGACCATGAAATGGAGGCCAGACTCATTAATTCACTCTGTGAGTATTTAGTGACCACTGATGGCACATCTGGGGCTCTGCAGGATAGTGGGAAGCTGGTGCAAACAAGGACAGGCCTCAGGGTTTCATGGGGGCAGCAAATATAGCAGAGGGGATGGTGTGGAAAGGAGGGTTGTCCACCTGGAGTGCAGGCATACAGAAGTGCCGAATCTTTCAGGGTGGGCAGCAGTGACTAAGGAAAGGCTCCTGGAAAAAGGGACATCTAATCTTGAGACCCAAAGAACGTGTAGGTCCTACAGTTAGATTAGCAAAACTTTCGAAGTCTGATAACACTGAGTGTTGATGATATGTGAAGTGAGGGGTCTCTTTGCAACAGTGGAAATGGAAGTCAGCCCTATTCTCCTGGAAAGCAGTTTGGCACTCTCTGTGCATGCTGAAAGTCAGTGGTTTTACTTATTGGTGGTGACCTCAAGAGCCACATGTGCAAGGACATTCACTGTCGTGTTATAACTTGAACAATTGGAAACAATCTGAGTGTCCTCAGCAGGAGATGCTATCAGTTTGGAATGCTGGGTCCCTTCTCCAACTGCCCAAGGAAGCTCCATGCTTCAACACCAATAAAATCTCCCACCCCCACCGAGGGGAGAGCAGTATGAAGGACAGTGTAGGAAGCTTGGAAAAGCACCAAGAAAGCTGCATGGAGCTCAGGCATGCATACAGCTGTGCAGAGTGCAGACACCAGGGCCTGAGAGTGCCCAGCCAGGACTTGGGCTGTCTTCAGGGGTGAGGGGGAGGCCTGGGAACCAAAGGTACCCAAAGGGCTTGACTCCCATCTGCAATGCTTTTCTTCTTAAAAAAAAAAAAAATCTGAGCTGGGCACAGTGACTCATGCCTGTAATCCTAGCACTCTGGGAGGCCCATGCAGGAAGATTCTTTGAGCTCAGGAGTTTGAGACCAGGCTCAGCAAAAACAAGACCCCATCTCTACTAAAAATAGAAAAAATTAGCCAGGTGTGGTGGTGGGCACCTGTAGTCCCCGCTACTCGGGAGGCTGAGGTAGGAAGATCATTTGAGCTCAAGAGTTTGAGGTTGTTGTGAGCTGGACTGGGGCCATGGCACTCTAGCCTGGACATCAGAGTGAGTCTCTGTCTCAAAAAAAAGAAAAGAAAAGAAAAGGAGGGAGGAAGGGAGGGAAAGAAGGAGAAAATCTGAAGCATGGAAAGAAAACCATTAGTTTTACAAAGCTTGGTGGAGGGGCTGTAGATGCTTATTTTAGTCTCTTTGTGTATCTCTATGTTCCAGAAGGTTTGTAATCTTTAAAAATGCTTTTTAAAGAACAAGTAGGTGTTCTGACTCTTGACCTGAAGGCTGGTTACCCAGGTATCCCTTTATAATGATTTGTTATACTGTTCTTTTTTTTATGTGTTTTTCTTTATAGATGTGACATTTCACAGTTTTTGAAAGTTAAAAGGAATGTGTAGGCGAGAGAGGCTGGGGTCAGGCAGCCCCAGGCAGAGGAACCAAACTGAGCGAAGGCCTGGGACCTGGGCAGAGCCATGTGTGCAGAGTTCCAGCCCAAGGACGTAGTGTCCCCAGGGCAGCAACAGTGCAGTTGGCTGCAGCCCTGCTCCCACAGCCAGACTTCGGGAAGTGGGTGCCTGGTACTGCTGGGGCCAGGCCTGATTTAGTTCTAAACCAGCCTGCGTAAGAATGGATGAAAAGTGAGCTCTCAGGGCAGGGGAGCCCACTGGAGGTGAGATGATGGGTTTAATAAAGTGGTTTAACCACCGCTTGGTGCAGTGAGAGGTGGTTGCTGTGGCCTGCAGGTGTGGGTTATTATGAGCTGGCATTTCTTGACAGAGGTGGCAAGCGGTAGCTGTGCTGATGGAGGAGCTTGTGGCACTAGCAGTTGGCATCCTGTCTGGAGAGACAGGGCAAGAGGGCCATGGCAGGGCACACAGGGGCTGTGCCCATGGAGGTGCCACTGCTGGCTCCCCAGCAAGCCTGACAGGCGTCCGGAGGCTTCCGGAAGGTGGGAGGAGACTCAGCACTGGCAAGGATGAGGGCTAAGTTGAATTTGTCCAGGGGAAGCAAAAGATAAAATTCAAGAAAAGAGAAGAGGAAAGAGTTTTCTTTCTGCAGAGCAGGAAAGTCAAACCCAAAGCACTGTGATGGGGGGGGGGGCATGTGGGCTGTGGGGGCCCTGGTATCAGGGAAGACATGAGTTTTTATCTGACAAATCATCTTATGAAGACTTCAGATATTTAAAAAAAAAGTATAGAGAATGATTCTGTCCCAGACTACGAAACAAAGCATTAGAGATAAAATTGCAGCCCCTGTACCCCCCTTCCCAACACACACACCCCTTATTTCCTCTATGTTCCCCCAGAGGGAACCGCTTTTAGTATTTGCAGCATTTCTCTGTACCATAGGCCAGAAGCGTCTCAGAACATAATAATTTATAGATTTTTTTTTTGCTAGGGCTGGGTTTGAACCCACCACCTCCAGCATATGGGGCCAGCACCCTACTCCTTTGAGCCACAGGCACCGCCCTTTTTAGAGAATTTTTTACACATAAGCTTTGTATAAACAATATCTGTGCTTTAGACAATCCTGCCATTCAATTTTCCCCTCACATGCTTTTCTCAGAATTCATCAGGCCCGGATGAGGCTGGAACCCAAGTTCACTAGAGTGCAGGACCAGTGTGCTAACCACTAACCTATAGCAGCCAGCTCTCACATGCTTTTGAAATTAATCTTTGCCAAGTCCTGTAGCTCAAGTGCATTTCTTTTCTTTGTCACTCTTTCCGTCCCTTTCTTTCCCTCTTTCTTTCTTTCTTTCTATTTCCTTCCTTTCTTCTTTCCTTTTCTTTTTTGGTAACAGCTATATTGCAATATAATTCAAATCTGATACATTTCATCCATTTAGAGCAGCAGTTCTCAACCTGTGGGTCTAGACCTCTTTTTAACAATGAAAGTACATTGCGGCATTAGGAAGGTTGAGAACTACTGATTTAGAGTTTGTAGTATATTTAGTATATTTGTAAAGTTGCATGACATTACCCATAATCAATTTTAGAACATTTTATCACCCAGAAAAGAAACCCCATACCCTTTAGCCATGCCCCTATAATTCTAACCCTAAGCAACCTCTAATCTACTTTTTGTCTCTATAGATTCACATTTCAAATAAATAGAATCTTACACTACATGATCTTTTGTGACTGGTTAAGTGCATTCCCTCCTGTGGTTCTGTGACATTCCTTCATATAAACTGACCACAGTTTATCCAGATAAATGATGTGGAATTCTGTTTTTAGCCAAGAAGGAGTAAAAGGATGACATCTACCTTTCTGCCCAAAAAACCTAAAAATCCCAGGCACAATGGATGAAATAGCAGTTCTCAAGATACTGGCGTCTCTAGATGCATCAGGCAACAAAGAATGATCTCTGAGAGAGAGAAACAAAGGAGCTGAGCCCTACACTGCCCTGACTCTGCTGACTGCCCACAGATGGCCTTCAGGCTGTAGCATAGGGAGGGGGGCCCCAAGTGGAGCTCAGTGGACTTCCCAAGTTGAGGAGGTAAAGCTGGCCGTCCAGGGATGCCAGGTAACCAGACTTCACAACGTATTCTATGGGCACCAGGAAGCCCAGAGAAAGAAAGACGCCTGGAGATCTGTGAGGTACCTTATCAAGTCTTCAGCTAAGACTGATCTGTGCATGCGTCTGAGGAAACTGCTGGAGCGGGGCAGCGGGGCATCAGAATGGGTTACAGGGAATCATCCTTAGAACACACACAGGGCTGGGGACAGTGCCAGACTGGAAAACCTCATAATTGAGGGGTCATTGTGTAGAGTACCCAGAGAGGTTAACCCTAGACTAAACACTGTTCTGGCTCTTCCTAACAAAGCTTAGAAGCAAGATCCAAAAGGATCAAACTATTTCCAGGAAATTTAACCACATTCTAGAACAAAGCCTAAGATCCATGGATCAGAGAACCAATCAAAGGAGATTAGAAAGTATTTTGAACTGAATGAAAATACAACACAATCAAATTTGTGGGATGCTGCTAAAGCAGTACAATTTTGATGGAATGAATGGATTCCTTGAAAGATACAGACTTTAAGGGCAGCGCCTGTGGCTCAAAAGTGTAGGGCGCCGGTCCCATATGTTGGAGGTGGTGGGTTCAAACCCAGACCCGGCCAAAAACTGCAAGAAAGATAAAGAAAGATACAGACTTTCTCAAGAAGAAACAGATAACCTGAATAGGCCTATATCCAAGAAAGAAACTGAAAGTCAAGTTGTTAAGAACCTTCCCACACAGAAACATTTCTACAAACCTTCCAAGCATGATACCATGCCTGTGATCCCAGCTACTTGAGAAGCTGAGGCAGGAGGATTGTTTGAGCCTAGGAGTTTGAGGCTGCAGAGAGCTACAATTTTGATTGCACCACACCATTCCAGACTGGGCAACACAGTGAGACCCTGCCTCAAAAAAAAAAAAAAAAGAAGTTCCATTCTAAGGTGTTTTTTGCTGTTGTTGTTGAGACAGAGCCTCAAGCTGTGCCCCTGGGTGGAGTGCAGTGGCATCACAGCTCACAGCAACCTCCAACTCCTGGGCTCAAGCGAGTTTCCTGCCTCAGCCTCCCAAGTAGCTGAGACCACAGGCAGCCGCCACAATGCCTGGCTATTTTTTGGTTGCAGCTGTCATTGTTTTTGGCGGGCCATGGGCTGGATTCAAACTCACCACCTTAGGTGTATGTGGCTGGTGCCTAGCCACTTGAGCCACAGGCGCCGAGCCTTCTAAGGTGTTTTAACAAAGAAGAAAAAAGAAAAGAAATTCTAGGTCCAAATGGCTTCACTGGAAAATTCTATCAGACATTTACCAATTCTACAAATGAGTAATGTAAAAGATTGTTTCTGTGGTAAAACTGGATGTTATTGAGCAGAGGGCAAAATCTGCATGCTCTATTTAAAGGTAAAGGGGGCTGGGCACAGTGGCTCATGCCTGTAATCCTAGCACTCTGGGAGGCTGAGGCGGGTAGATTGCCTGAGCTCAGGAGTTTGAGACCAGCTAGAGCAAGAGCGACCCTGTCTCTACCAAAAACAGAAAGATTAGCTGGGTGTGGTAGCACATGCCTGTAGTCCCAGCTACTCAGGAAGCTGACGCAAGAGGATCACTTGAACCCAGGAGTCTGAGATGCTGTGAGCTAGGCTGAGGCCACAGTACTCTACCCAGGGAGACAGAGTGAGACTTGGCCTCAAAAAAAAAAAAGAAAGAAAGAAAGAAAGAAAGAAAGGAAGGAAGAAAAAGAAAAAGAAAACAAAGAAAAAAAGGTAAAACAGGGATCTTGAGAGACATGTTGGGCCTAGGACAGGCAGAGCTCTGATTTGGGCTCTCCTCAGATGCCTAGGATTCTGTTTCTTGTCTCTCTTGGGGACATTAGGACCAAGACCACAGAGCTTGCTTGGGAACCTCGCAGTTGTTGGTGAGGGAGCCAGGACTGGAGCCTAGGTGGTTGGCCGGGCAGCCTGGGCTTGAGTCTTTGCCCTCCATCTCCCCACCCCATCTTTGTGTCTGATATCTGGAGATCTGGCCTGAGTATTATCTGAGATAGAAGGTGTCCTATCCTCTGCAAGGTAGGGACTATGACAGTATCCTGACATCAGTGAAGAAACAGAAGGGAATTTGCCTGAGGCCAGGCAGGGTTGGAGTATGATTCCCCTATGATGGAGGGGTTCTGGCCCCCTGACATTAAAGCCCTTTCTCCCAGCCTCATCTCACCTCCCTGTATTTGAACTAGATGTTTACTATTTCTGAGCAGGATAGCCACCCCCACACACCCCCCAACCCAGTGCACACCTGAAGGCTTGGCTGTGATGCTCCCTCCTCCTGAAAACCTTTCCTGTCCACCACCTTCCACGCCCCACCCCCACCCAGCTCTCTCTTCCCCTTCTTTGGTTACCATTTTCTTCCTATTGCCAAGCTGAGTTTTGTTTTCCTCAGTCCTAAGTGTGCAGGCTGCCCAAGCCAGACTGGGGGCAGGGAGTAGGAGGCAGAAAGGGAAGTGGGAGAGATGTTGAGGAACTGAGAGTAGTTGGACTGGGGCTGTGGCTGGTGCCATCTGTCCTAGGTGCCGGGAGCAGGAAACCTCTTGTTCCAGGCCTAGGCTGTCAGGTCACAGCCTGAGATGAGGCAGAGGCCACGCTTCATCCACTGGGGAGCCATGTAGAGGAGCGTGTGCCTAAGCAGAAGACCGCTTACATCAGGTTCTGGAACGTTCCCTTCAGCGGCTGTGTAGAGAATGAACTGGGGGAAGAGAGGTCCAGAGACACTGACTCTGGCCCAGGAAGTAGGCAGGTGGTACCTGGAATCATTTTAGAAAGTGCAAACACCAAGGGTTGGTTAACGGACACAAAATTGTAGCTAGATAAGAGGAATGGAGTAAGTGCCAGTGCTCTATAGCACTGTAGGGTGACTATAACTGACAACAGTTGATTATACATTTTCTTTTTTAGATTTAATTATTTATTTTGAGACAGAGACTCACTATGTCACCCTCGTTGCAGCTCACAGCAACCTCCAACTCCTGGGCTTCGGTGATTCTCTTGCCTCAGCCTCTCTAATAGCTGGGACTACAGGTGCCCGCCACAACGGCCGGCTATTTTTCGGTCGCAGTTGTCCTTGTTGTTTAGCAGGCCCGGGCTGGGTTCGAACCCACCAGCCTCGGTGTATGGTGCCCTACCCACTGAGCTATGAGCACCAAGCCTGGATGGGAAGTTTTTATTAAAAGTCTGGTCAGTTGTCCCTTCTCCCCATGAAAATATGTAAAAAATATATTTGTTGAAAGTTCAGATCTGCAATCACTGAAGGAAACATAAAAACTTATCCTGTACAATTTGGTGGTATATTAATAACCTCTCCCTTTGGTACTTTGATGAAGACTGAGGTAGAAACAAACTTTTTTTGATCATCAAGCATATTTAGGAAACATTTTTTTTGGTGGGGGGGAGCATTTATCAATGTTAAAAACTGTTGCTTTTTGGGAGGTGAAACCCAGGCAAAGGGTAGGAGCTCTGGGCTTTCTCCCACCCTCAGCCTGGATGTATGTTCTGGGCTGGTCGGTAGCTTGCTAATGAACTTCCGATCCCTTTTTATTTTTTTTGAGACAGGGTCTCATTCTGTCAACCAGACTGGAGCACGGTGGTGCAATCACAGCCAACTATAACCTTGAACTGCTGAATTCAAATAATCCTCCTGCCTCAGTTCCTCAACTAACTGGGATTATAGGTACACACCACTATGACCTGCTAATTTTCCAGGGGTGGGTGGCAGAGAAAGGGTCTTGCTATGTTACCCAGGCGGGCCTTGAACTTCTTCCCTCAAGCATTCCTCTGGCCTTGGCCTCCCAAAGTGCTGGGATTACAGGTGTGAGCCACTGTGCCTGGCCTCTGGTCCTTTTTTTTTTTTTTTTTTTTGCAGTTTTTGGCCAGGGCTGGGTTTTAACCTGCCACCTCCACAAAACAGGGCTGGTGCCCAACTCCTTTGAGCCACAGGTGCCGCCCGAGGTCCTTATTTTTTTTTTTTTCCTTAAGACAGTCTCACTCTGTTGCCCTGGGTAGAATGCTATGGAGTCATCATAGCTCACAGCAACCTCAAACTCTTGGGCTTGAGCAATCCTCTTGCTTAAGCCTCCCAAGCACCTAGGACCATAGGTGTGAGCCACTATGCTTAGCTAATTTTTCTACTTTTAGTAGGGACAGGGTCTAGCTCTTGCTCAGGCTGGTCTTGAACTCCTGGGTGCAAGCAATCCACCCACCTTGGCCTCCCAGAGTGCTAGGAATACAGGCGCCAGCCACCATGCCTGACCCCTCTGCTCCCTTTTTAAAGAAACTTTTCTCTTCCCATTTAAATCCCAGATATTCCAAAATTATTTTCATTTTTCTCTTAAATTTCAAGTTCCAACACCCAGAACAGTGTGGCCCTGGGAGAGGATAATGAACCGTGAACTTAGCAGATTTGAGGGCTGCTTTGGACTAAATTATGCACCTGTTTCCAAATTCATTTGTTGAAGCCCTAACTCCTAAAGTAACTGTATTTGGAGATGGGACCTTTAAGGAGGTAATTAAGGCTAAACGAAGGCCTAAGGTCTCCTTAGAAAAAGAGGCACTGGAGAACGCTGCTCCCCCCACCCTAGCACATGCAGAGGAAAGGTGTACAGAAGGCCTTCCATGAGCAGAAAGATGGCCATCCATGACCCAGAAAGAGGAGGGCTTCACCAGAAACTGAATCAGACAGCACCTTGATTTTGGATTTCCCAGCCTCCAGAAAAGTGAGAGCTAAATTTCTGCTGTTCAAGCTATACAGTCTGTACTACTTCGTTATAGCAGTCCTCAGGCTCCTCTCCACTCCCAACATATCCATTCTAGGGGCTAGGAGCAGGACACCTCTTGTTCCAGGCCTAGGAGGTCAGGGCAGCAGCAGGACCCCAACTCCTAGGACAGCCCTTTTGTCTTCTTTCAGGCCAAGCCAGCTGGACCAAAGGGCTCATTCTTCTCAAGGCTGTGCCTGAGCTAGAAACTCAAACTATCAACCAGTGCAAATACAGACCCCAGGGGTCCAACCTAGAATAGATGGGACACAGGGGAGCCCCAAACCCCTAGGCAGAAGTCACCCTGAAGGCTGGAAGCAGGACAGAGGATCTGATGTGGTTTTCTCCTCCATGTCAGGACCTTGGTCTCCCTTACATGCACCCATCTGGGGAGGAGATCTTTAGTGGGAGTAAAAGGGACAACTGTGACCCTAGCCCTGCAGCAAGAGGTGTCTGTGGATCTTAGCTTTGGAGATGGCTGGTGAAGGGTTATAGGACTTCCTCTGGGGAATGATGGAAATGTTACGAAATTGACTGTCTTGGTGGTTGCATAACTCAGTAAATATACCAAAAACCACTGAACTGTATACTTTAAATAGATGAATTGTACAGTATTTAAGTTATATTTCAGTGAAGCTGATAAAAAACCAACACGACAGGGCTGTTGATGACAATCATGATAAAGTATAACAGCTGAGACCACATGCCAGGCCCTGACTCCCTGTCATCAGTCTGGGCAGCTGCTGGCAGAATCCTGTATTCTCTAATTGTCTGCGGTCTCACAAAGCACAGTACTAAAGGCCACTCGCCCAGCCAGGCCCCCCACCTATGAAGTGTTCTGCATCCAGCTTCTGAGCCCTCATCTGCCTGTCAGTGTACTAACAGCATCATCAATGTCTCTTAACTTCTTTCTCTTAGCAGCCCCGTGAGGCCCTGTCATTATTCCCGTTTAACACACAAGGAAACTGAGGCCTGGGAGATGATTTTCCCAATGCTGAGTGGAGTGGTGGAGGTGGGATCAGACCCAGAAGTATGGGCGTATGGGTCTGGGGAGCTGTGTGAGGTGTCTCCAGGCCTGCCTGCCCTCTGCCTACCCCTCTGCCAGGCTCAGCTGGGGGCAGCCTTTGCCTGAGTGGTTGGGGACCTTGGGAGTCAGCCTCATGCTGACTATTGCCACATGTGTGGCTGTGTGCTGTTGTGATGAGCAGTGGCCTTGGGCCTCTCTTTTGCCAGCTGGGCTGGGAAGGGCTTTCCAGTGGTACCAGAAACATTTGTCCTGAGGCTGTTGTGGGGCCCAGTTAACCAGCAGTGTAGGCCCTCTGCAGGCCACACTGACCTGCTCAGGTGCCAGTGCCATGAGGGAGGCCCAGCCAAGCCAAGGACACGTGATGCCTCAGGCGCTCTCAGCTTCTTGTCCTCCCTAAGTGTTCAGAAGGTTCTCAGGCTTTCAAGGGCCCAGTTGATGGGGCATCCAGCACATTCAGCACATTCTACACTAAATCCTCTCAGCAAAAAGAGGCAGTGTCAGGGTTTCATATGGCCCTGTGATCCCTAAGTGTCCCCGGTTCCTGTGGTGGCACAGGCCTGGTCTGGGTGACTAGCTCAGACCTTGGGAGGTCTTGCTACTACCCTGTACCTGAGGACGGTGCTCTTCTTTCTCACAAGCCATGTGGGTCCTGGAGACGCCAGAAGGCTGGGGTGAGGCAGTGTAGACAGGCTCAGCAGCCCCCACAGCCAACTGACATTCCCATGGTGAGGGTGCCCTTGCCCAATATTTGCTTCTAGAAGCTTCTCTGTATGTGCCTGTAGGCTCTGTAGATGCACAGCTCTGAACTCCAGGCTACTCCCATCATCCTGTGGGACTCTAAGCTCTACTTTAGGTAGCTACAATTCTTCCTTTGAGGGGACCAGGAATAGGAGGGTACAGAGGCTAGGATCTCTGGAGTCAGATCCTGGGCTCGAACCCCAGCTCTGCCTCTACACTCTATACTAGTTGTCAAGTGGTATCTCTTCTGAGCCTCACTGTTATCTGATCTGTAAAATGGGGATTTTTTTTTTTTTTTTGAGACAGAGCCTCAAGATGTCACCTTGGGTAGAGTGCTGTAGCATCATAGCTCACAGCAACCGCCAATTCCTGGGCCCAAGTGATTCTTCTGCCTATGCCTCCCAAGTAGCTGGGACTGTAGGCGGCTGCCACAATGCCTGGCTATTTGTTGGTTGCAGCCATAATTGTTTGGCCGGCGCAGACTGGATTAGAACCTGCCAGCTCAGGTGTATGTGGCTGGTGCCTTAGCCACTTGAGCCACAGGCACCAAGACAATTTTTTATTTTTTCAGAGACAGAGTCTGTCTCTGTCACCCTCCGTAGAGTGCCGTGTCATCACACAGCTCACAGCAACATCCAACTCCTGGGCTTAGGCGATTCTTTTGCCTCAGCCTCCCAAGTAGCTGGGACTACAGGCGCCCACCACAACGTCCCGCTACTTTTTTGTGGTTGCTCCAGTTTGGCCAGGGCCAGCACCCTACTCACTGAGCCACAGGTGCTGCCCTGGGGATAAATCTTATTGTGGTAAAGATGAAATAAAGTCTGTATACACAAAGCACAAGCTTATGGGAGATGCTCAGTAACGTCACCTTCACTCCCATTCTTCCTCACTGGTCCTCATCTGTAAAATGGGGATAAATCTTATTGTGATAAAGATAAAGCCTCCCCCAACCCCCAGTCCACAGCTCCACTTGGGGGCTCAGTTACAGGCTTTGCAGTGCCATGGGTGGTGCTCAGCCCACATCCAGGGCCAGGGTTCTGCAGATCTTTGTGAATGTCCTCATTCAACTATAAGGAAAGGTGTTAAAAGACATTAGGCTGGGGGTCCCACGGCTCACCACTGAGACCCATCTCAAAAAAAAAAGAAAAAGAAAAATTAGCCAGGTGTGGTATTTGCCTGTAGTCCCAGCTACTCAGGAAGCTGAGGCAGGAGGATCACTTGAAGTTTAAGACTGCAGTTAGCTATAACTCCATTGCACTCTGTCCTGGGCAACAGAGTAAAACTCTGTATGGAAAAAAAAAAGAAACAAAGAAAAAGCATTATAATGGTGTTAGGATCTAGAACTCCCCCTGAGACCTGAGAACAACCTACTCCCCTTCTCCCCTCGCTGGTCCCAGGCAGGAGGAGGGCTTGCCAGCTTGGCTTCTCCTCCACATGGTGAGCTTCCTACAGAGCCTGGCACCCAGGGCCTTGTGGGTGCTGGCTCTGGCTGCCCACCTGACCCAGCCTTCCAGTGCTAAGGTGGCCTTCACTAGGGCTAGCAGGCTGAGAAGACCTGGCCCAGAGATGGACAGACTGCCTCAGGCCCAGGCCACTTCCCTGAGATCCAACTGTGTTATCCCATCCTCACTCTCAGCCTGACAGTCACAACCCACCTAGTTTGCTAAGTTTATTCAGTCCAGATTGTCAGGGAGACAAGTGGACATGTCTATAAATGTGTCTCATCCTCCAAGGGATTCCCTGGGGACCCACCAGTGGACCTTTCTCCCAGACATTAGTTTGTCCTTAGCCAGCACAAAGTTCTGTGCAATTGGCCTTAATAAGTAGGGCTGACCCCAGCTAAGCCTGAGCAGCAGAGGGGGAAATAGGCTGTGGTCACCAGAGCAAGGGAACCCACCTGGGAGCAGCAGAGCACAGAGGGGCTGAAACTTGGGCCTGCACAATGTAGGCTGTGACTCAGAAGCTTTGGGCCAAATCAATGGGCCTGTCAAATGCAGACTCCCAGGCACTTTAACAAGTTGAGGGGGAGGCTCGGCGCCTGTGGCTCAATCGGCTAAGGCGCCAGCCACATACACCTAAGGTGGCGGGTTTGAATCCCCAGCCCGGGCCCACCAAACAACAATGATGGCTGCAACCAAAAAATGGCCAGGTGTTGTGGTGGGCGCCTGTGGTCCCAGCTACTTGGGAGGCGAAGGCAGGACACTCGCTTGAGCCCAGGAGTTGGAGGTTGCTATGAGCTGTGATGCCATGGCATTCTACCCAGGGGGATAGCTTGAGGCTCCGTCTCAAAAAAAAAAAAAATTAAAAAAAAAAAAACAAGTTGAGGGGGACTGTCCCACACACTCAGAATTGAGGACATCTGGCTTATGGACTAGCTAGGAGCTGGCCCTTCCCTATTCTCCCACGACCCATAGCTCTGATGCTAACCTGAGGTCCCCTTCTTCCCGTTTCTCTCTGCTTCTCAGATTACTGAGAGGGGAGGCAGAGGAGAGGCAAAGAAAGAACCTCCCTACCCCAGGAGCCTCCCACTGCAAGGCTATGGGGCCTTGAGGGAAGTGAGGGGACTTTCAGAGGTCCTGGACAGCTTCAGGCTCTGAGGCAACTCCCCAGCCTTTCCTCAGGGTCAAGCTGGTTGGGGGCAAGGTGAAGAATTGGGGTTTCAGCCTCTGGGCTAGGAGGTTGCAGTTCTGGTAGCTGGGGGCAGGCAGCTAGGCCCAGGAGAGGTAATTGCAAGGTTCCTCAGGACACAGATGTCCTGACCCAGAGCCAAGAGTGTCAGCCTCCCTACCACTTCCCAGCCTCCTTCCCTAGAACTAGCACTGGTTTCATCCACACCATAGAACAAAAAAACACTTCAGGGCCAATTCATTTTTCTTAAAACATATATTTGCCACTCCTCTCAATACATCTTTGAGCACCGTTATCAGAATTTCTTAGGAATGTGTAGACCCTCCCTACATGTCATACTCTTTCTAGGCCTTGTTGACAAGGCTCCTCACAGCTTGTACAATGGCGTCCTTGTCAATACCAAACATCTTCAGCAGCTCAGCTGGCTTCCCACTTCTTGGTACTTGGGTGACAGCCAGGCGGGTGACAGTGATGCCAGGCTCACCCACTACCGCGGTGCACACTGCCTCACCTATGCCACCTGGGCAAAGGAAAGGAGATGAGTCAGAAGGTGAGGCCTCAGGATGAGCGGTGGGTAAGCCCAGCTCTCTGCCAGTCTGAGTTTATTCCCTTTGCCAAGGATGGCAAAGGTTATGCGTACACCACCCTATCCTACTTCCATAGGCAGAGCAGGTATCACTAACTGGTCACAGTGCTGATTAGTTTTGTAAACCCAAATGTGGCCTCTAAATGTGTTTTTTTAAACATCTTCTGGGCAGCCATCCTCCATAGACTAACATCTACATCTGACCTCAGAGTCTAATAGAATCTAAGCCTGTCTCTGCCTCTGGGACCTCAAAGGAGGAGGAGGTGATGTTACTTGTGGAGACTGCTTTGTGAAGGACTCATAAAGACAAGTTTAGCATGGTTTTCCGAGTTTGATTCTACACAGTATCTTTAGTTTGCAATTATTTCAGGGGCAAGATCCACCTTTTATACTCTAAGCAACAAGTTAGAATCCCTGCATAGCACCCTGTCAGCAGCTGGGAGGTGGCTGGTCCCCAGTCCTACTAAAAGATTCAGTCCCAGCCACTCCAAGGGACAGCTCTGCTCTGGGTCTTCTGGGCTAACCCCCCCTCCCCGGGACTCAGATAAAGGAGTTATGTCTAGTCCCCAGGCTCTCTGGCCCCTGCCCCCTGCCCTCACCCCATTGCTACAGGTCCCCATTACCCTCATGGTAGTGGTCCTCCACTGTGAGAATTCTGCCCTTGGTGGCACGGGCACTGTCAATAATGAGTTTTCTGTCCAGGGGCTTGATGGTGAAGGGGTCCAGCACACGGATGTTGATCTTGTCTGTGAGGGGAGGAGACATAAGTATGGCTGGGCACTGTGGCCTCTGATGGGCCCTCCAGGTGTGGCCTGGTGTGGGTGTCCCAGGCAGAATCAGTTGTTCCCCTGTTCCCACTGTTGAGCAAATACTTAGCAATCCCCTTGGCTCCCCAGTCAGCTGTGTGGCCTGTGGACTGTCCAGGAACACCAAGTGGAATGTGTGGGCCCTGAGCACCCTTCCCTCATCCTTCCACAACATTTTGAAGATAAAGAGGGAGCCAGAAGAATGACTCCAGGCGTCTGATATGAGATAAAGTAAGGGCTGATGGGGTAGCTGGAGAGGCAGGCAGGAGGGTGTCAGAAGGTTGGGTGAGGACCCAGCAGAATGACCTTCTCAAAGGACAAACTCAAGCCTGCCATGCCCTGCTCACAGCCTGCCACCTCCACCTCCCACACCCCAGGGTGAAGCTTCCCTGGCCTCTCTAGCCGTCTTCCTCTGGCCCTTCCCTGCCCCAGCCCCTCTAGTCTGTACTCTTCTTCCCTCCTCTCTCTGCTTATCAGTTCCTACTGACTCTGAGGTCAGTTTTCAAAGGAGAGCATCCCTGCCCTGTCCTTCATGGAGCTTAGCACAGCTGAAACCTCTGACACCTATTGTGTGATTCTACTGCAGGGAAGGCTAATTAATGCTGGAGGTAGTAATAACAGGCTCGGCACCTGTAGCTCAGTGGCTAGGGTGCCAGCCACATATGTCAGAGCTGGTGGGTTGGAACCCAGCCTGGGCCTGCCAAACAACAATGACAACTACAACCAAAAAATAGCCAGGCAGGCACCTGTAGTCCTAGCTACTTGGGAGGCTGAGGCAAGAAAATCGCTTAAGCCCAAGAGTTGGAGGTGTGAGCTGTGATGCCATAGCACTCTACCGAGGGTGACATAGTAAGATTCTATCTCCAAAAAAAAAAAAAATAGTAATAACAACTCACAGTGATTTAACCCTCATTGTGGGGGACAATCCTTATAGGGCTATTATCATCATTTAATTAGATGAAATTCTTTCCCAAACCCAAGACATAGTAGTATGCAGTCGGTGCTCAACCGATAACATTTCAGGACCCTTTCTCCTCACCTTTCTTCAGCAGCTCAGCAGCAGCCAAGGCTTCGTGCAGGGTCACTCCAGCCCCAATCACAGTCACCTGGTCATCCTTGCTCTTCAGGACCACCTGGGGGTGACAAAGGGACAGTGAGCCTTGGGGCCTGGCAGCAGGGTGGGCTCCAATTACTGGATTCAGGCTTGCTGTGGGGTCTCTCTGGGCCATGAACTATACTGACCTTGGCTTGTCCAACCTGGAAATCCTCGTTGTTGTTATAGATGATGGCGTTTTCTGGGCGGCTGGTCCGGATGAAGCAAATACCCTAGGACCAGAATAGATAAATTGAGAAATAGAGGGTGCAACACTTCCAGCTTCAGAGAGCAGTGCCTTTCTGGGGAGGCTCTTCCTTCCACACTGCCACACCCACCAGGTATCTCAGTGAGTCACTGCATCTCGCCTCCTCCAGCAGCGAAAAGGGACTTGCTGGCCCCTCTGTAGCCCACACCTCCCTAAACACTTCTGAGAGCTGCTTAGCGATATGCAGCCCCAGACCAAAAGCAACTTTCTCTCAGGTAGACTGGCCTCCTGAGTACACTGTGCAGAGAATTAGGAACTGCCAGGCACTCTGGTCTATGGTGTGCAGCTCTTCATCTGGACCCTGTGGCTCAGCTTACTTTTTTTTTTTATCTTGAAGAACCCAACTTAGGAAGGATAAATATTGATAGGTGTCAACTACTAGACTGGCTGAGACTATCAGGATTCTTGTTGTAAAAGAGCAGGGCACTCAATTGGCACTGTCCCTCACACTTTTCCCGTTCTAACTTCTACACCAGGGGCAAGGCCAGCAAACACCCCTCTGCAGCAGCGACAAACACTTGTGGCATCCTCTTCTGTCGCTCTAGGGAAGAGTCATAGGACCCACCTTTGTATTGGCTGCTAGTTCCACTGCCTTCTCTGTCGCAACTCCATCACTTGGGTAAAAGACAGTTGACATAGGGACTGCCCGAAACATGGCCAGATCTTCCAGGGCCATCTGCGAGGGCCCATCTTCCCCTAGGTGAGGGAAAGGATAGACTAAAGTTAAAAACCCAGCCCCAGCCAAAAACTGCAAAAAAAAAAAAAAAAAAAAATCCCCCATCCATATACTGGAATCCTGGCCCAACTCCCTCTCAGATCTCCTGGTGTAAGAGTCAAGGGAATTTCAGATGGAAACTCACCGATGGACACGCCACAGTGGGAGCCACAGAGGTTAATGTTACTCTCGGAGATGGCTGCCATGCGGATCTGGTCAAAGGCTCGTGTGAAGAAGGCTGCGAAAGTGCTGCAGAAGGGCACCGTCCTGTTGCGTGTGGCACAGCCCACAGCAATGCTCACCTGGGGGGAGGTGGGGCAGGGTCAGCCCAGGAGTAGCAGCTATTGGGTGGCCAGGGAGCCTACGGTGGTCTCAAGGCCACCTCTTGAGGAATTTGGGGGTGGAGGGGGGGAAATATCTGTAATCCCAGCGTCTATTTCTCCTCTCCCATGTAAGTGATTTCTGTGCACCCACAGACTCTGCAGTCTGTTTCTGAACACAAAGTCCTCTGACTTGAAATAATCATTTCAAAATTTCTGTTTCTTTCTTTTCTTGAGACAGCATCTCACTTTGTCATTGGCCTGGGTAGAGGGCTGTGGGTATCACAGCTCACAGCAACCTCAAACTCTTGGGCTCCAGCGATCCTCTGGCCTCAGCCTCCAGAGTAGCTGGGACTCTAGGTGCCCACCACAATGCCTGGCTAGTTTTTCTATCTTTAGTAGAGATGGGGTTCCGGTCTTGCTCAGGCTGTTCTTGAACTCCTGAGCTCAGGTCATCCACCTGCCTCACCTCCCAGAGCACTAGGATTACAGGCGTGAGCCACTAAGCCTGGCTTCAAAATCTCTCTTACAATTATTTTCCTTGCAACCAGCAAACCCCTTCTCAGAAGGCTAGACTGTTCGCCTGTCATAGATTCTGGTTTTTTTTTTTTTTTTTTTTTGAGACAAGAGTCTTTGGTAGAGTGCCGTGGCATCATAGCTCACAGCAACCTCAAACTCTTGGGCTCAAGGGATCCTCTTGCCTCAGCCTCCCAAGTAGTTGGAGCTACAGGTGCCTGCCACAGCACCTGGCTATTTTTATAGAAATGGGGTTTCACTGTTGCTCAGGCCAGTCTCTAACTCCTGAGCTAAAGCAATCTACCTGCCTCAGCCTCCCAGAGTGCTTGGATTACAGGTGTGAGCCACCATGTTTGGCCCCTCTCAGGCTTCTGAACACCCCTTCCCATCTTCCTCAGCAGCCCGACCAGTCCCCCACCCCTCTCCTGGGTCTGGGGGTAGCAGCCTCATGCCTGCTAAGTCTTCAGGCCCAAATCCTTCACTCAGATGAGCACTAAGCACAATCTGGTTCCAAACCAGCTGTCTCTCAAGGATCTGAAATCTGCTGCTGACAAGAGCCCTCCTTTCCCAGCACCTTGATTGTCCCCAGCCCCTGTGCCTTGCCAGCATGGTCTACACTCTCTGCAAACCACAGAGACAATCTTAGGTTCAGTTGGAGGAAGAATTCTGGAGATGTGAGTAGCCTCCAGAAGGAGAAAGCTCCCTGTCCTTAGGGGCCAATATGTTAGGCTAAGTTTCTGGGCCACAAGGAGGAGCTATTTTAAAAAACAGGACATAGCATTTTTTTCTTTTTTTTTTTTTTTGAGACCGAGCCTCAAGCTATCCCCCTAGGTAGAGTGCCATGGCATCACAGCTCATAGCAACCTCCAACTCCTGGGCTCAAGCGAGTCTCCTGCCTCCGCCTCCCAAGTAGCTGGGACCACAGGCGCCTGCCACAACGCCTGGCCATTTTTTGGTTGCAGCCATCATTG
>CAUYQV010065934.1:0-17060 GCA_963574575.1 Galagoides demidoff | reverse complement strand
TTTTACTTTTCAATTTCTAGTTAGTCTGGTCAAAGGTTTATCTATTTTATTTATTTTTTCAAAAAACCCTCCTTGTTTCATTAATTTTCTGAATGATTCTTTTGTTTTCAATTTCATTCATTTCTGATTTAATTTTGGATATTTATTTTCTACTGCTGGGTACAGGCGTCCATTGTTCTTCTTTTTCCATTTCCATAAGATGGCTTGTGAAGTTGTTGATGCATTCTCTTTCCGTTTTTTGAATGTAGGCATCTAAAGTGATACATTTTCCTCTCAAAACTGCTTTTGCAGTATCCCACAGGTTTTGGTAACTTGTGTCTTCATTGTTGTTATGCTGAAGGAAGTTAATGATTTCCTCTTTTATTTCTTCCTGCACCCAACTGTCATTCAACAGAAGATTGTTTAAATTCCATGCCTTTGTGTGGGGTTGAATGTTTTTGTTGGAATTGAGTTCTACCTTTAGTGCCTTGTGGTCTGATACAAGGTAAAATTTCAATTCTTTTGATTCTGTTGAGGTTTGTTTTGTGTCCTAGGATATGATCAATTTTGGAGAATGTTCCATGGGGCGATGAAAAGAATGTATATTTTTTATCTTTGTGATGGAGTGTTCTATATATGTCTATCAAACATAGTTGTTCTAGGGTCCCAGTTAAGTCCTTTATTTCTTTATTTAATTTCTGTTTGAAGGATCTGTCCAGCTCTGTAAGAGGAGTGTTAAAGTCCCCTGTTATTATGGTATTATAGGATGTCATATGGCTCAGACTGAGTAAGGTCTGTTTCAAGGATCTGGGAGCATTTAAGTTGGGTGCATAAATATCTATAATTGAAATGTCCTTTTGTTGTATTTTTCCCTTGACCAATAAAAAGTGGCCATCTGGTCTTTTTTTATTTTAGTTGCTTTAAATCCACATGTATCTGAAAATAAGATTGTAACCCCTGTTTTCTTCTGAATTCCATTTGCTTGAAAAATTCTCTTCCAACCCTTAACTCAGAGTTTTAATTTGTCTTTTGGAGCTAGGTTTGTTTCCTGCAGACAGCAAATGGATGGCTTTTGTTTTTTAATCCAGTCAGCTTTCTATGCCTCTTAAGTGGGGAATCAAGCCATTAACATTTATTGAGGTAATTGATCAGTGTGGTAGCATTTTATTCATCTTATTTTGTGAGAGTACTTTGCTTAGTTTTACTTTTGCATCATTGTGGAAGTTAGGTTCTGTTCTTTAACTTCTGCATTCTTACTCTGCTGTTGATCCATTCTAATGGTCAGTGTGTAGAACAGGTTGAAGTATTTCCTGTAGACCTGGTCTTGTTGTGGTGAATTTCCTCAATGTTTGCATATCAGTAAATGATTTGATTTTTCTGTCAATTTTAAAACTTAGCTTAGCAGGCTATAGAATTTTTGGCTGGAAATTGTTCTGTTTAAGTAGGCCAAAGGTAGATGACTATTTTCTTCTTGCTTGAAAAGTTTCATTAGAGAAGTCCGCAGTCACCCTTATGGATTTGCCCCCGTAGGTCAACTGGTGCTTACTTCTGGCAGTTTGAAGAATCTTTTCATTTGTCTTGGACTTTGGACAGGTTCATCACAATGTGTCTTGGAGAAGCTCTATTAGAGTTGAGGTGACCTGGGGTCCAATGTCCCTCTGAAAGGAGTGTGTCAGAATCTTTAGTGATATTTGGGAAATTTTCATTTATAATATTCTCTAGTATGGCTTCCATTTTCTTGGGGCATTCTTCTTTCCCTTCTGGGATACCTATAACTCATATCTTTGAATGCTTCACAACATAATTCTGTCAGTGAATGTTCTGCTTTCACTCTCTTTTTTTCTGCCTCTTTTACTATCTGAGTTACCTCAAGAGCTTTGTCCTCTACCTCTGAGATTCTTTCTTCTGCATGGTCTAATCTGTTGTTGATACTTTCTATTGAATCTTTCAGTTCCTTCAGCTCTGCTGTATCGTTTCTATTTTTCATGTCATTCATCTCTTATTTGATTCTGTTTTTGGATTTCCTTTTGGTTATTTTCCACTTTATCAGAAGTTTCCTTTATTGTTTCCATCATTTCTTTCATTGTTTTCATCATCTGTATTCTGAATTCCCTTTCTGTCATTTCTAACATTTCCTTATAGGTGGAATCCTCTGCAGTAGCTACCTCATGGTCCCTTGGGTGGGGGGAGGATTGCTCTGGACTGGTTTTTCACGTTGCCAGGATTTTTCTGTTGATTCTTCCTCATGAGTGTTTTTTTTTTTTTTAAATCTGTTTCCTTGCCCTAATTTTCCTTTCTCTTCCTCTTGCTCTTTAAGTTGCTGTGCCTTTGGCTTAGGGTTTCTATGAATCCTTTTGGTACAGGACCAGAAAGATGAGAAGATGGAAGAGCAAGAAGGGAAAATGTACCCCATGTTGGCATCAATGTACACAGAAATCAATTAATAAAAAAAACAAACAAACAAAAAACAAACAAACAAACAAACAAAAGAAACAAAAGACAAGAAAAAAAGAGGAAGGAGAGGGAGTGAGTAAAAGGGAATAATGACACAAAGAAGAGAGGCAGAGAAACAGGGAGACGGGAGCAATATAGGTGCCCAGTAGGGCACTTTGACCCAATCTTAAAAACCCCCAACTTCTGGGCTTGCTGGGTTGGGTGGTTCCCTTGAGGTCAGCAGCTCTTTGCCAGCCTGTTCAGACACAGTACTCCACCTCCACCAAGTAGAGAGGAAAGACAAAAATGCTATAAATCAAACCCAAACAAGCAAACAGAAAACTTTATGGTATAAAGTTGGAGGAAAAACCAAATAATAGGCCTAGAAACACTAGCAAAAATGAAGTTCTAATTTTTAAAGAAGGTAACTATGGACAATTATATTTCAACTAGAAAAATGAAGAACAAAAAGAAAGAAAAAAATATAATGGGCAAATGTTGAAATTAAAAACAAACAAACAAAAAGAAAAAACAAAACAAAAAACAAAGCAGTATATATAGATCTTGCTGAATATTGTTTGGGCAGCAATCTTCTGGGGTTTGAGATGTTAATCACAGTGCTGATACAGCTATACAAGATTGAGATTGGAGGCCTCTGCTGATTTCTCAAACCCCACAGGGTGGAGAGCCTAAATCTCTCCTCAGCCAAGTTAAAAACCACTTTAAACTGCCAACCTTGGCTAAGCAGAAGCTTTCCCAGGAAAGCACTTGTCACTGGCATCATTCCTAAAGTGGCTGCCGACTTAGCAGTGTGCCAAAACTAGTCTCACTCTATGTCACTCTATGTCCCGGAGGGCTAATGCTGTAAGGCATCTTAGTCCCTACCTTTAGGCTGCTCCATCACTAGATTATTTGCCAAGGTCTCCCACCCAATCCTGGCTCTGTGACCCTGAGGGTGGAGCTTGCTAGGGTAGTTCTCCCACAATGGCTCCATGCCATCCACAGCCAAACACTATTAGCTCCATCTGGGCTCAGTCCAGTGCCCTAGACAACACCTAAAGTCCTTCACACTCTCACTCAAGCTCTCCCAATGTAGTTCACTGGAGTCCCTTAGTCCAAAAAACAAGTCAGCTCGCAGGGAAGGACTTTCCAGTTTGCAATCTCGCTGGTGCTATCCTTATAGCTGCTGGTGGGATTGGACTGAAGGAACACACACAACCACTTGCCAGTTCCCCAGTGCTTTTGTCCTCTTCATGGATTCCAGAAGTCTCTCACTGACTCCCTGTGTCCCCAAAGAGATGTTTCTGGGCAGATCCCACCAGCCACAGATGCCTGAAGTCTTTGTCCCCCGTCTCACTATGCCCAGTTGCAAGGAAGCTGTTATTTGGCCTCTATCTTGCTCCTGACTCTTGGTGTGTATATTTTTATGTTTCACTTAATGGTTTATTATGGCCACAGTCCTGTACTGAAATTTATTGATTTTCTATAGAAAATACTTTACAAGCTTAAAATTGTTTTCAGTAGATGATTAATAAAAATGTACACAACTTAAATCTTGGCAAGATAAGTTATTATAATAATAATGCAAGGTAGAAAAACCTTACCTAGGTGAACAACAGTTGAACTGTATGATTGTATATCTAGCAAATACTATAAGAAGGTGTCAGATTCTGAGATCATGGGCACAGAATAATCAATGATTAAAAGAGGGCCAGAAATCAAAGAAAACATGAGGATTAAAAAGAAAATATTCTATAAAAAATTGACCAATGACTTTACTAAACCTGACAGTCAAGGAATTCCAAAGATCTTATATTTATTATAATCATTGCAAAGCAATTTGAAGTTAGGTGAAGGCCCTCCAAATCTCATGATTTAATCTCGTGGTTATAAATAATCAAACAGGAAACTTACCCACAGCAATGGCCCTTCAAAGTTGTAATGGAATGGAGATATGATTCAGTGCTTGGCCTCTTGAGCCACAGTAAATGTGCTATAAGAATGCCAAATTCATGTGATACCTTTTGTAAGAGATCATTTTAGTGGCACAGACTGAAACTTAAAAAGAACTATGTGGGAGCAGAGTTCTATAATTCTAATAAGAAGACAAGGGCTGTAAACTTGACAGGCAAAACACCACTAACTCTCTAAATTTTCTGCAAGTATAGAACAGTAGCAAGGATAATGGACTCTGCATTTTGGGTTCTAAAAATTTGATTAAATATTTTACCTTACTATACTTTTCTAAGTTTTTTTTTTTCTTTCTCCCCAACATTCCAGAATAGAATGCTGGGTTTGCTAAGGAAAAACCAAAAAAATTTAAGTAGTTAAAATTTCTCCTGAGATATTAAAAGAAATGTTTAAGGTAGATTAATCCTAGACCAAAAATTAAATCAAATTATATTCTGTGTGCTCAATTTTCTGTAGGGAACCAAAAGCCACCAGAGTGTAAAATTCTAATTAATTATGTGGAATGCTAATGGATTTTAAATTAAAAATACGTGCTGTTTAACACCTCACTCCACACAATTTTGCAAGTGAATATTACAATGAAACTGTCCTCCAAAATCTGAAAAGCATGGAAGATATAATTATTACTTCTATAATTTAACCTAGAGAAAAGAACTTTACTCTTCATTGACAGGGGGAACCCTGTAGATATACTTCTTTGACTATTCAACTTGAAGTTTTGGTAGGCTACTACATGTGCCACACTGGATTCACCAATGATGTAATTTTATTGAGCAAAGAGTTTTGTTAGAGCTTTTCTAATTTTATACTATAGGGGATCCCAAAAGTTGCCATACATACAGACATAGGGAAAAATTGGAAATTGTATCTAAATGTACCTTTATTTACAAAATATTTATTACAAAACATTACAAAATATTTATAAAACATTAGTCTATATGCTGGTTTATGAATATAAAGTTATTATAGTATAAAATACAATAGCAGTTTGCTAATTTTTCCTATGTATACTGACCTTTAGGACACCCTCTAATTTATAGTACTATGATATCTTCTTTCATAAATACGGAAACTGAGCCTTAGTATGTTTAAATGTTCCAGGTAACATATCTAGCAATTATCAGAGCTGATGCTCAATTATCAACCTGACATTCCATATTGGGTATGTAATTAATCATGGCAAGCTCCATTGAAAGGATACAGGAATAAATCCATGTCATTTTATTGTTTTTAAAATTTATCTTTTTAATTGATGATTAAAAATTATGTGTATACTGCACAACATGATGTTTTGCATGTACATTGTGGAATGGCTAAATGAAGCCATTTGACATATGAATCATCTCATTTTACTGTGATGACCACACTTAAAAGTCTATATTTTAAGTATGCAACACATTGTTATTAACTTTAGCCATCCTAATGTACAACAGATATCTTGAACATATTCTTCCTGTCCAATTGAATCTTTGTGTACTTTGACCAACAATCCTCAGTTCCTACACACCACTCTGCAGCTTCTGATAGTCTCCATTGTTGGTAATCTTTGTTACTATGGGTTCAACTTTTTTTTTTTTTTTTTGAGATGGAGCCTCAAGCTATCCCCTTGGGTAGAGTGCCATGGCATCACAGCTCATAGCAACCTCCAACTCCTGGCCTCAAGCAAGTCTCCTGCCTCAGCCTCCCAAGTAGCTGGGACCACAGGCGCCTGCCACAACACCCGACCATTTTTTGGTTGCAGCCATCGTTGTTGTTTGGTGGGCCCGGGCTGGGGATTCGAACCCGCCACCTTAGGTGTATGTGGCTGGCGCCTTAGCCGATTGAGCCACAGGCGCCAAGCTGGGTTCAACTTTTTTACACCCCACTTGTAAGTGATATCAATCCATGTTTGTTTGTTTGTTTTTTGTTTTTTAAATGGGGTTTTGTTCTATTACCCAGGTTAGGGTGCAGTAGCTCCCTGCAGCCTCAATCTCCTGGGATCAAGTGATCCTCCTGCCTCAGCCTCCGTAGTAGCTGCTGGAACAATAGGCACATGCTACAATGCCTGGCTAAAATTTTTTCTATTTTTAGTAGAGATGTGGCCTCACTCTTACACAGCCTAGTGTTGAACTCCTGGCCTCGAGCAATCCTCCTGCCTCTGCCTCTGTAAGTGCTGGGATTACAGGCATGAGTCACATGCTTGGCCTCCATGTTATTTTAAAATATTAGTGGAGACCTCTTTACTCTACATTAGGTCATTGCCAATGTTCTTTCCAATATTCACCCTTTTACATTGTGATGCTCTAAGAAAAAATCATTATAGACTCTAGGGTCAGAATAGTTTCACTCATTTCTTTGGTAAGTATCTGCTTTGTGCCAGAAGTTGTGCTATGTACTGAAGGTTTAACAGAGAACAAAACAAAGTCCCTTTACCTTATATAATATGGACCCTAGTGTAGGATGATAATTTTTTTTAAAAAAGGGGGAAGAAAAACCATGTATTGTATTGTGCTAAGAATTAAAAGGCAAAAACTAAAGTAGGGCAAAGGTGATAAGGTTAAACAATGGTTGCTATTTTATCCTGGGAGGTCACAAAGCATTCACTGACAAAATGGCATTTTAGCAGATACTTACAGGGCATGAGAGGGCTAACCTATGGCTATCAGGTGGAAGAAAATTCCAGGCAAAAGAAACTACAAGAGTGAAGCCTCTGAGGTGGAAGTATCCTTAAAGTGTCTGAGACATTGCAAGTACCTCAAATATTGTGGAAAAAGGAAGATAAGGGAACCATTTGGGCAGAAGTAAATAGTTACCAAACAAAATGGCTATTGAGCAGCACAAGGCAGAACACAGTCCATTTCTGTGGGATTATCACGGCAAAAAGCAATAAGGCAAGCAAGGACCACTAAAAGAGCAGACTGATACTAGTGTCTTAGATGTGAGGATTGCTAGTTGGAGGAGGAAAAATGCAGGATCTGAGAGAGATCTGGAAATCCCCTTGCTGACTCACATCCCCAGTGCATGCTTTTGATAAAGAAGTAGTCCCAGACCTGATGGCTGTTATAAATCAATCAATCAATGTGTTGGTGAGGATGTGGAGAAATTCAATCTTGTGTACACTTTGGTGGAAATTGAAATGGTCTAGCCACTATGAAATAGTGGGAAGGTTCCTCAAAAAAATTAAAAATAGATCTCCATTTTATCCAGCAATCCTACTTCTGAGTATATATAAAAAAGAATAGAAATTAAGATCTCAAAGTCATATCTGTATTTATAATAGCCAAGAGGTAAAAACAAACTAAATATCCATTACTGAATGGATTGGATAATGAAAACGTTGTATATCTCTACAATGGAGTAATATTTGGTCATAAAAATGAAGAATATCCTATATATGCTGCAATATGGATCAATCTTGAAGACATTGTGCTAAGTGGAAGAGAATGAACCAATAATTTATCATGAGAGGTCACAAAACATTCACTTGACAAAATGGCATTTTAGCAGATACCTACAGGGCAGGAGAGAGCTAACCTATGGCTATCAGGTGGAAGAAAGTTCCAGGCAATAAGCCATAAGACCTACATGGCAACAGCATCTGTAAACAGGAAAGTAGAAGGGCCACCAGACCTGGGAATAGAGTAACCCCCAAAAGAACTAATTAATATTCACTGGAATATTCTGCTACCTAATTAGAGAACAGGAGCTGACAGTGGTAGAGCTTGTGCTCAGTCCAATACCAGCTCCATGGTAAAAGCTGAAGAAGATGGAGCAATTTAACATCTATAAACTTTCAAAATTGACTAGCAAGTTTCCTTTTTAAGAGTGGGCTCTATACTAAAAAAACACTTATGGAAATGGAAACAAAGTAAGGATAAAAGGAATAATAAAGAAAATGAACAGTTAAGATAAAAAGGCACCATGTTAGCAAATCTCAGGAAGCAAGCTGGCCATGCATGAATACTACATGAAAACAAAAAATGGGGGCAGCGCCTGTACCTCAAAGGAGTAGGGCGCCAGCCCCATTTACCAGAGGTGGTGAGTTCAAACCCAGCCCCGGCCAAAAACTGCAAAAAAAAAAAAAAAAAAAAAAAAGCAAAAAATGGGAGAGGTCTGAGATATTAGAAAAAAGACTCCAGGAAAACCAATTTCTTATAAAAATAAGCTTCGTTAAAAGCAATAATGAGAACAAAAACCCAAAACCAAATATCATGGAACATCATTATAGAAAATAACAGAAGGAGTATGACCTTATTCCTACAGAAAATTAAATCATATCAGAAATACAGGATCATAGAGCATATCAAAATGGAAAGATTCTACTTAAAATGAGCTGTATAACATGAATAAAAGAGTACAGAAAATTAAAGAATGAGAAATTAGAGTAAGGAAAACTCAGAAATAAGTTGTTATAAATCAGAAAATAAAATAAAAGAAAAAAGATATTTAAAAAATGATGAATAAACTAGGAGGAACACAGAGAAATCACACACACCAAAAAATGTGTTCTCAGCAGCAATAACATTACTACCCCAAAATGGTTTGATATATAATATGAAATAAAGTAAATGAGGAATTTTGAGATATTTTATTGTTTCTTGAGTCATTGAGAACCAGGTTTTTCAACATGAGAGAAAGTGTACACAAATACAATACAGAAGAGGTTAAGTTCAAACAACCAACTGAACATAGAAAACTCTTTTTCTTGAGTTTGAATTGGGGCCAGTAGGAATTCATGAGGCATTGTGATGGGGGGGAATGTGTGTATGTTTTGTGTTTACTGTAGTCTTAGCTTTGTTCACTAAAATGGTTTGAAAACAATTACCAACTGTGTCTTAATGAGCATCTTTAGCAGCCATGTAATGGTCTTGAAATACCATTTCTCCTAAAAGAAAGCAAGTAGTGTACAAAATGTGCCTGACAAATCTTGCTATTCCAAATAACAAAGAAATGGCTACTAGGCTTAGGTCAAAATGACTCAGGAATCAACTTGATGAGGCTTCTACTGGCTAAAAAATGGGACTTGTGCAGAACAAAAAGAAGTGCAAATAATTGAAAGCCATTAAATATTTTCTAGGAGTTAATAATGCTCTGTAAAATTAATTGATTATCTCTATAGACTGATGGGGTACCAAATTTAATAAATGTAAAATCAAGCATTTATTTTTCCTTCACTGCATAATTATATGACTAAATGTGAGAAAGCATCTTATAGAAGTATTCTAAGTCATAAGTCAAGGAAAAATGATTATCATCATTTTGAAATGAAATAATAGAGCAAGACATTGAGCCTCAGCAGTCACTGACATCACAAAAAGCTAGACAGCCAGGTGTCATGTGCCTCCTGATAAAAGAACACAACACAGCCAGGAGTTTTGCCCAAGGGATTGAACATGTGTCTGATCAAGGTCCTGGGCCTGTCAATTTTCAAGAAATAAAAAGTCCCGAGCAAAATACTAATCTGTATGGTGACTGTGAAATCTACAAAATACATACTGTGATAAATCCTATCCGTCAAATGCTTGAGTTTTTTAAGAAGTGAATTGTAAGGAAAAGAAAAGGATGGTGGAAGAGCCTTTATAAGATAAGAAAGTTGATAGAAAGCAAAAGTTTGAAAATGGGGAAGACCAAGTCAGCATAACCATAGATACACACTAGAATGGACAGACGAGGAAGAAACAAGTGATTTCTGTAAGACCTTAACTTTACTTATGGCAAGAGAAAGGGGGTCGAGATTGGGACAGGACACATAGATTGGCTTCTGCCATGGCTGTCAAAGTTCTAATCCCTAATGTGTGTTGTGGTTTCAGAGGTGTTTGGCTTATAATAACACATAAGCTTCTCTATTTGTTTTGTGTGGACTTGTTTAGTAGCTATGTTTTACTTTATAATAAAAATGATCTTTAACAAAGAAAAATAAAAACGTGAAAACACCAAACCTTACAGAGTTACTGTAAAATGATGCTGACTAAGAAACATTTATTGTGTAACAGGCTCTCAGTGAATGATAACTATTTTTTGTGGTTGCTGCCGATGTTAATGAAGGTGTGGGCAGAACACGCTTATTAACATGGCTTTGCTTAATGGTATCAGTGCAGCTACTATCGAAGCAGCAAACTATCCTGCAAATCTACTTGGAACACACTTGGAAACACGTTACAGCTATAAAAAGGATGACACAGATTAGTACGTTTGTATCCATGAAGAATACTTCTTCCAAGATGGTGTTTTCCTGGATCCCACATCTATAATCCATTGTTATGACTGTCTAGGGGCTTATGTAGCAGGATAAAATTTAATTTTATCAAAATATATCATTCCAACCCACCACATTTTAAGAAGTATGATTATGTTCACAAGTTAAAGGTTTTTAGGGTAACATTAGTTCTGCAGACTCAACGTCGATGAATTGATTTATGGAAATGATATATATTTTTAAGTTTGAAAATACTTTTACCTTCTGTTTTATGCTAGCATTTTTTTTTTTTTTTGAAACAGTCTCACTATGTCACCCTCGGTAGAGGGCCGTGGCGTTACAGCTTACAGCGACCTCAAATTCTGGGGCTTAAGCAACTTGCCTCAGGCTCCCAAGTAGCTGGGCCTACAGATGCCCACCACAATGCGTGGCTATTTTTTGGTTGTAGTTGTCATTGTTGTTTAGCTGGTCTGGGCTGGATTCAAATCCTCCAGCTTTGGTGTATTTGGCTGGTGCTGTAACCACTGTGCCACAGGTGTCGAGCCTTTAATAGCATTTTTATTATTTAAGTAATGCAAACTTGTTGATGATAATTTAAAATATTAGCAAACATTAATACAAAAAGTGAGAGTCCAATGTTCTCTCCTCCATCCATATCCCTTAATGGTGACAACTATTTATGATTTCAGGAATACTATTCCATCTAGAACCTTTTATAAGCATGTACAAGGTGGCCATGAAGTTTGTTTTAAGTTGCACATAAACTTCATGGCCACCCTATATAATACAGATTTTTTACTACAAATGAAATCAGTCATTTCCATTCATTCAGCAAAGAGCAACCAAATACCAGCTCTGCGCAAAGTACAATTTTGCTTTCTTCGTGGCCTTTTCAATTTAACACATATGCACGGACCTGTCTTAATCATCTCGCAGCCTCTAATAGTTCACATTGTTTGGATGTACCATAATGTTTCATCTACTCCCTTATTGAATTGTAGTTATGAGTTTTTCATTCTGTTAGCAACACACTGCAATGAATATTCTTTCTACCCAGAACATGTACCTTGAGCCACCCAAGATAGCATTTCTGAAGACTATTTTCCCATAAGTGAGATTTCTAGGTCATAAAGTGTGCTTTTAATTTTTGATATTGCTAAGTAGCTCTCCAAAGGGAATTGTCCCTCATACCCACCACGTGTGTGATAGTGTCCTCTTCCTCCACATTCTCAACAACACTATCAACCACTGTTTTATCTCTACCAATGTGGTTAGCAGGAAAAAAAAAATCATTGTATGTTGTGTATATTTTATTATTAGTGAAGTTCAGCATGTTTTTATTTATTTTATATTTATTTCTTTTAATTTCAAAATATTAAAGGAGTACAAAGTTTTTGCTATCCAGATATACTCCACAATGCTGAAGTCAGGGCTTTCAGTGTGCATGACATCCGCTCAGTGTTCATTGTGCCCAATAAAAAAGTTTTTATCCCTCATCTCACTTACATCCTCCACCTTTCTGAGTTTCCAATGTCCTTTCCATCTTTTTGTGCCCATGTGCATCCACTGTTTAGCTCCCACTTATTAGTGAGAATATGTAGTGTCTGTTTTTTCATTGCTGACAGCAAAGAGCAACCAAATATCTGTACCATGTAGGGGAATGTTCTCTAGTTCCATCCAAGTTGCCACAAATGGCATTTTTTCATTCTTTTTAATGACTGAGTAATACTCGATGGTATGTGTTCATGTATGTGTGTGCATCTATACACATACATGTATGTGTATATGTATATGTATACGTGTAGCTCTATGTATGCATATACATATACATTTCACATCTTCTTTATCCTGTCACATATGTATGGGCATTTAGATTGATTCCGTATATTTGCCATTGTGAACAGTGCTGCAGCAAACATTTGAATGCTGGTAAAATGATTTTTTCCACTTTAGATAGATATCCTGTAGTGAAATTCCTGGATCAAATGGTAGGTCTACTTTGAGAAGTCTCCATAAAAGTCGTACTAATTTGCAGTCCCACCAACAGAATATGAATGTTCTTTCCTCTCTGTATCCGTGCCAGCATCTACTGTTTTTGAATTTTTAATAATGGTCATTCTGACAAGGGTAAGATGCTATCTCATTGTGGTTTTAGTTTCATTTCCCTGATTATTAGTGTAGATGGACATATGTTTCTTGTGTCTGGTTGGCCATTTTTCCATCATCATTTGACAAAATTCTAATCTGGTCATTTGCTCACTTTTTTTTTTTTTTGATGTTTCTAAGTAGATTGTGGAAATTATTCCTTTTTTGGATGTATAGATTACAAATATTTTCTCCCTTTCTATGGATTTCCTGTTATACTCTACTAATTATTTCCTTTGCTGTATAGAAGTATTTTAATTTGATGAAATCAAATTTATTTATTTTTGTTGGTGATGTGTTTGTCTTTGGGATAATGTCTTATTTTTCTTAGGATAATGTTATAAAAGCAAAGGTCATAAATTCTATGTCTGGAAAAGTTTTTCATGTGTTTTCTTCTAGAATTCTTATGGTTTCATGTCTTTAATCAATCTTGAATTAATTTTTGTATCTAGCAAGAGAAATGGATTCTGTTTCATGCTTCTGCATGTGGCTATCCAATTTTCTTGGCACCATTTACAGACTAGGGCATCCTCTCTCCAGTGTATTCTATTATCTGTTTTGTCAAGGATCAGGTAGTTGTAGCTATATGGTTTTATTTCTGGGTTCTCTGCACTGTTCCATTGTTCTGTTTCTCTACTTTAATACTAGTTCTTTGCTATTTTGATTACTATAGCTTTATAGTGTAGTTTAAATTCATGTAATGTAATACTTCCAGATGTTTTTTCTTCATGTAAGATTTCTTTCACTGCTTGGGTTATTTTTTGGTTCTAAGTGAGCTTAGGATAATTATTTTCTAGCTCTGTAAATTGGTATTTTATGGGCATCACATTGATTCTCTAAATTGCTTTGGGCATAATGGACATTTTAATGATGTTGATTCTTCCAACATGAAACTGTAGGTGAATCAAAAGTTTTTTTATTCTACTAATTCATGATCATGGGATGTTTTCCCACTTGTTTGTGTCATCTATGATTTCTTGCATTACTGTCTTATACAGGCATCCTTGAACCACAGCCTGTGGGCCACATGCAGCCTGCCTAGGACATTTATCTGCCCTGCTGGGTGTTTTTGCCTCCACTGCCTGTTAGCAGCTGACTCATCCTAGGGCCCATAGTCCAGCCCTCCAATGGTCTGAGGGACAGTGAACTGGCCCCTGTTTAAAAAGTTTGAGTACCCTCTTATAGTTTTCATTTTCTTGATCTTCCTCTTCCCTGGTTAAAAGTGTTTTATTTTGTTTGTAGCTATTATAAATGGCAAGCATTCTCAGCTTGACCTTTGTTAGTACATAGAAGTGCTACTGATGTGCATACATTGATTTTTTAACTTGGGACTTGGTTGAATTTGTTTATCAATTTGAGAAGTCTTTTGCTGGAGTCATTAGGTTTTTTGATGCAGAATCATATTATTGACAAAGAGGGATAGTTTCACCTCTTCTTTCTTGATGTGAATGCCCTTCATTTCTTCTTCATACCAGATTGCTCTGGCTAGGAGTTAAAGTTCTATGTTCAGTAGAGGTGGTGACAGTGGGCGCCCTTGTCTTGTTCTAGTTTTGGGGGGAATCTTGTTTTCAACTTCTCCTCATTACATTTGATGTTGACTGTGGGGACTGTCATATATAGCATCTATAATTTTGAGGTGTGTTTCTTCTATGCCAAGTTTGTTTTCAAAGCAAGAGGGTCTCATCATGAAAGAGAGCTGGATTTCATTGACTGCTTTTTCAGCATCTATTCAGATGATCATGTGGTCTTTGATTTTGCTTCTGTTTATGTGGCGATTTTCGTATGCCAAATCATGCTTGCATCCCTGGGATGAAACCCACTTGATCTTGGTGAATTATCTTTTGATGTGCTACTGAATTTGGTTTGCAAGTATCTTCTTGAGGATTTTTGCATAAATGTTTGTAAGAGAAATAGGGCTATAGTTTTTCTTTCTTTCTTTTTTTTTTTTTTAAATTAACTCATAGCTATGTACATCAATGCAATCATGGGGTACAATGAGCTGGTTTTATACACAATTTGAAATGCTTTCATCAAACTGGTCAACATAGTCTTCACATTTTCTTAGTTATCATGTTAAGACATTTATATTCTACAACTCGTAAATTTCACATGTACCCTTGTAAGATGCACTGTAGGTGTGGTCCCACCAATTATTCTCCCTCCACCCATCCACCCTCCTAACTCTCCCCTTTCCCTTTCTTCTTGGGCTATTATTATGTTATAGCTTTCATAAGAAAACTATAAATTGGTTTTAAGGTAAGACTGAGTACACTGGATACTTTTTCTTCCATTCCTGAGATACTTTGCTAAGAAGAATATGTTCCAGGTCCATCCATGTAAACATGTAAGAGGTAATGTATCCATCTTTCTTTAAGGCTGCATAATATTCCATGATGTGCATATACCACAATTTATTAATCCATTTGTGGGTCAATGGACTCTTGGGCTTCTTCCATGACTTAGAAATTATGAATTGGTCTGCAATAAACATTCTGGTACATATATCTTTGCTATAATCTGATTTTTGGTCTTCTGGATATATACCTAGTAGAGGAATTGTGGGATGTAATGGCAAGTCTATTTATAGATCTCTAAGTGTTCTCCAAACATTTTTCCAAAAAGAATGTATTAGTTCCCACCAGCAGTGTAGAAGTGTTTCCTTTTCTCCACATCCATGTCAACATCTCTGGTTTTGGGATTTTGTGATGTGGGCTAATCTTACAAGAGTTTTGATGTGCCTTTCTCTGATGATTAAGGATGATGAGCATTTTTTCATGTGTCTGTAGGCTGTGAGCCCATGTTCTTCAGAGAAGTTTCTCTTCAAGTTCCTTGCCCACCCTGAGATGGGGTCACTTGTTCTTTTCTTGTTAATACATTTTTATTCTCTGTGTATATTCCACAGTTATCCTGCAAATATTTTCTCCCATTCTGAGGGCTGTCTGCTTGCTTTACTTACTGTGTTCTTGGCTGTGCAGAAGCTTTTTAGTTTGATCAGATCCCAGTAGTATATTTTTGATGTTGCTTCAATTATCCAGGGCATCCTCCTCATAAAATATTTCCCCAGGCTGATTTCTTCAAGAGTTTTCCCTGCACTTTCTTCTAGTATTTTTATTGTTTCTTGTCTTAAGTTTAAATCTTTAATCCAGTGAGAGTTTATCTTAATTAATGGTGAGAGGTGTGTGTCCAGTTTCAGTCTTCTACAGGTCACCAGCCAGTTCACTCATCACCATTTGTTAAATAGGGAATCTTTTCCCCACTCAATCTTTTTAATTGGCTTGTCAAAGATCAGATAACAGTAAGTAGCTGGGTTCATCTCTTGGTTCTCTATTCTGTTCCATATATCTACCTCTCTGTTTTTTGTGCCAATATCATGCTGCTTTGATCACTAGTGACTTATAGTATAGTCTGAGGTCAGGTAGAGTGATTCCTCCTGATTTGTTTTTACTTCTGAGTAATGTCTCGGTTATTCGAGTTTTTTTCTGATTCCATATAAAATGAAGTATTATTTTTTGGGGGGTCTTAAAGTATAACAGTGGAGTAGGGATTGCATGATAATTGTATATTGCTTATACAATCAACAATTGTATATTGTTGATTTTAAAATGTTAAAATCAACATTTTAACAATGTTGATTCTTCCCAGCCATGAGAATGGTATGTTTTTCAATTTGTTATTATCTTCAGCATTTTCTTTCCTTAGAGTTTCATAGTTCTCTTTATAGAGAACTTTTATGTCCTTTGGTCCTTTAGGTGAATTCCCAAGTATTTCATCTTCTTTGGTATTACTGTGAACAGAATAGAGTCCGTGACTGTTTTTTCAGCTTGACTATTGTTGGTATATATAAAGGCTACAGATGTATAAATATTGATTTTGTAACCTGAGATGCTGCTGTATTCTTTGATCACTTCTAAGAGTTTTGTAGTAGAATCCCTGGTGTTTTCCAGACACACAATCATATCATCTGTGAAAAGTGAAATTTTGATCTGTTCTGACCCTCTATGGATACCCTTGATCACCTTTTCTTGCCTAATTGCAATGGCTAAGACTTCCATTACAATGCTAAAAAGCAGTGGAGACAATGGGCAATCTTGCCGGGTTCCTGATTTGAGTGGAAGTGATTTCAATTTAACTCCATTCAATACAATATTGTCTGTGGGTTTGCTGTAGATGGCCTCTATCAGTTTCAAAAATGTCCCTTCTATAACATTTTCTTTCTTTCTTTCTTTCTTTTTTTTTTTTTGAGACAGAGCCTCAAGCTATCCCCCTGGGTAGAGTGCCATGGCATCACAGCTCATAGCAACCTCCAACTCCTGGGCTCAAGCGAGTCTCCTGCTTCTGCCTCCCAAGTAGCTGGGAC
>CAUYQV010065931.1:0-10047 GCA_963574575.1 Galagoides demidoff | reverse complement strand
TGTAATTCACAAGACCTTATCCCCCAGTGAGACGTCCCACTTGGGTCTCCCCACTCTGCCAGAGGCTCTGTGCCTTTCCTTCCTTCCGTGTTTCCGTCCATTAAATCCTATCTTGTTGCTGATCTCTGGGTTCATTCTTTGAGTCTCTGAGACCAAGGACCTACTGCAGAAAGAAACTGCACCAGCACTCCCACTCCTTAAGGTTTAAATTTTTAATACATCAGAGAATGCAGTTGTAAATTATTGCTCAGCAAGTCTCAATAGAGGGGCTCAAACATGATTTAAAAAACCCATATTTTTCAGTTGTGTATTCTGTGGTGAATGTTTCTTCTCCTCCTCTTTGTCCTTCTTCTTCCAGACTCTCACTTTGTCTCCATTGGTAGAGTGCCATGCCTCAGACTCTTGGGCTCAAGCTATTCTCTTGCCTCAGCCTGGTAGCTAGGACTACAGGCCCCCACCACAAGGCCGGGCTATTTTTAGAGACAGAGTCTCGCTCTTGCATAGGCCCCTCAAACCCATGAGCTCAGGTGAGCCACCCACCTGGGCCTCCCAGAGTGTTGGGATTACAGGCCTGAGCCACCGTGCCCAGTCTTAAACACAGATGGAAATCACAAAGGCTGCTTTTGAGGGTTTCTCTGGGTGAAATTTGTAATGGCATAAGTGTCTGGGTTGTGGTGTGGCCACAGGAAACCAAGCAGGCTGTCTAGCTGTACGGCTCTGGTTAAGCGCCTGGTTCGGTCAGGCACTTGTTAGGTGCTTTTGACCACCTCGCGGTTGATTAACAGGGGGCTTCCCTCCACGATCCCAGAATGTAAAACTCACATCGCCTCTTTGCGTCCCTTAGCACTCACTGTTACATTGTACGAGGCGGCTCGCAACTTTCCTGACCTATCCCCACAGGGAGCCAAAACCCGAGAGCATCCAGAAGGACGTGAGGGGTACAGGAGGAGCTGGAGGGTCCCACGTCACGGCGACTCGCATTCTTGCTGCCCCTGGCCTCTACAGTGAGGAATCAGCACCTCCTGGCCTAATTTTGCAGACGCAGTGGCTTTGCACACAGGGTTCAGTGACCCCCAGGAGACTGGTGCTGGGAAAAGTTTGTAATGAGGCCTCCTCTTACCCCACCCACTGTGGAGCACTGGCTTCCCACCCCAGTCTGGCTCCAGGGATGCCCACCCCTTTCTCTTCCCCACTGGAGTAGGGATGCCTCTGTCCTGAGCAGGTCGGTCTTCAACACTTTCCACTGTGTGTGCTAGTCCACTGGTTCCCGGGTTGAATATTAAATTCACTAACTTTATAATAGTTCTCTAAAAATGTTATACTTTTCACTCTCTCCATTGTTCACAGAATGCTGGGAATCTAGGTGAGCCTCCCTCAAGGATTCCTCCTTCAGAACAGTAAGTACAGAATATAAATCGAGCTTTAAACCAATTTCTTTAAGACTTGAGACCTTAAAAAAGCTAAAGTGCAGAGCCCCAGTTACCTTGGTCTGAGCACAAGAATTCCAGTTTAACCTGCTCTCTGAAGGAGCTAAGGAAATTTCACCCGAAAATATGACTCCTTGGTATAAAGAATATTTTGAATTAAAGTCCATTGATGATCAGAAAGCATTGGAAGAAGCCTTTCCTCTTTCCACATAAAACCTGAGTGACCTGGTTTAGAATCAGAAGGGGCTGCTGACTTCCTTATTGCACACTTATAGACCTGGCCTCAAGGTCATTTGTAGATTAAATTTATAGATTAACCTATCTCTCAGGTCTGTTTCCGTCCATCTACACACACCCTTACCAGCAACCACTTGCTGCACCTGTACTTTCCACCTTCTCCCCTCTTTCCAAAAGGCATCTATAAAGGTCTCTGAACATCACGGAGACTTTGGGTAATCATTCTGTGGTTCCCCTCATATGCACGGTATTTGGAAATAAACTTTTCTCTTATTAATCTACCATAATTATGACTTGATCTTTCAGTGAACCAACCAAAGGAAAAGGGTAGTTTTTGCCATGATCTCTATAATTCACAATATTTCTAGAATAAAAAGGCAGTTCTGTAACATTTTAATTATACTGTATCAACACAATGTAATACACATGTCCCTAGGAAATATAGATCACCTTAAAGACAATAAAACTTAAAGACAAAAAATTCCTGTGCACATTTACTGCAAATATTAACCTGCTTTAAAGACATTTTTTTTTTTTTTTTTTGAGACAGAGTCTCATTATGTCACCCTGAGTGGAATGCTGTGACATCACAGCTCACAGCAACCTCAAACTCTTGGGCTTAAGTGATTCTCTTGCCTCAGCCTCCCAAGTAACTTGGACTACAGGCACCCGCCAGAATGCCCAGCTAATTTTCTTTGTTATTGTTGTCATTGTTGCTTAGTAGGCCCTGGTCCGGTTTGACCCACCAGCCCTGATGCATGTGGTGAGCACCCTAACCACTGAGCTATGGGTGCCAAGCCTGTAACAAAAATTTAAATAACAAACATTTCTACATTTTATGAATGATACTTTTAAGTCTAAAACTTTCTTTACTTTTCTCTCTGAAAGACATTTAGTCCAAGTAGGCAATGATTTTCATACTCTGTCTCTAGACACCATTTTAACATTTTGTAAGAAAATAATGTTAGCCTGGTTACTAGAGATATCCGTAAGAAGAAATATTTAGAATACAGAATTTAAAATAGAGTTGGTAAGCTACATTTTCATATAGATATTGTATATTGCTTGTTTGACTTTTAATTAGGTATTTTTGCATTTCTAACATATAAAACACATTTTAACAACATTATCATCACAATCAAAGTTATTACTGGTATATTAATACCAGTAATCTTGAAAATTATAAAATTATATAAATATAATTTTAAATATTTTTAATCCACTGCTTTCCTGGACTGTAAGACCATTATTTTACTTAATACAATTTGGTTCATCTGAACAACCCTGGACAGCTATCCAGCTTCTTTTTCTTTTTCTTCATTTTGCTCTCTGGAGAAGGGCACCCAGAGCACCACCCAACACACATCAAGCCTCAAAGAAATGCTTTGTCATCATCATCACCATCATTCATACTGAAAATTCCATTTGCCTTTTATTAATGAACAAATATTCTTAAGAAAGAAAAACTTTACAAAAATGAGCATAGGGACTGCTTCAAATACAACAAGGACAAGCCGGGATTTATGACCAAGGAGCAAGGTGGGTGGTCAGTGGGTATGAAATGGCTTATGTGGAAACTTCAGCGGAAGAATCCTCGCTGAAGGCAGGCCAGGAAAGCCAGACCCACTTGGGGCATGCGGAATTGTCAGATACCCAGGGTGAACAGATGTCAAAGGTGTGGATTCTTTCTAAACTGATCTAGCAGGATTATTTTAAAACTGGGTGCTGTGGGTTTAACAAGGACAGACACTGAGGGAGGTGGCTAGCGGCAGGAGGAGCCTGACTAGTGCTGGGTCACGGCTCTCTTTTGGTCACCTCCTGATCAAAACTGGGGTTATCAACATAGCACCTGCATTGGTGTTCAAAGCCTTCTGTCACAAGTTGCCACAGATGGGGTGGTTTAAACAACAGAAATGTATTCCCTCACCCAGGTGGAAGCCAGAGGACTGAACTCTGGTGTTGATGGGGCTGGTTGTCCTCTGGGGTCTGCAGGAAACCATTCCTGGCCTCTTCTGGCTTGGGAAGGCTGTGGTTGATGGCCACTCTGCATTTCCCTGGGCTTGTGGCCACATCTCCAGGGTCTCTGCTGCCCTCCTTACATGGCCCTTTCCTCTCCTCTGGGTCTCTCTACTCTGAGTGTGTTTCTCTTAAAAGGACTCCTGTCACTGGATTTAGGGCTTACTCGCATAAGCGCCTTTCTAAGTTCAAGAGAGAACTAAGTTTTAAATGTTTTGTTGTATTTTTCTCCACTATGCAAGCTTTCCATTTTATTTTTAAGTGAATTAAGAAAAATTATTAAAATGACTTTAAAGCAATTTTACCAAATGCTTTCAATATATTTAAGGTAAACGCACAGCATCCAATGATAAAAATATTTAAATATAAATGTTTATGGAAGGCTAAATTATATATTACTTTTTTCTGCATCTTTTACTCATAGTGAAAGTTAGGTTGAAGATGTCCAGAGGTTTTGGATGTTCTTTTCAACCTCTTCCATTTTCATTCATTCATTTATTGACTATTTTATATCCTTTTTAGTTTTAGAGTCAGATATTTAATGCTATATGAGGTAACAGTAACAGTCAATGATGCAAATTGAAATATGCTTAATTTTTTTTTTTTTTTTAAGACAGAGCCTTAAGCTGTCACCCTGAGTGGAGTGCCATGGCACCACAGCTCACAGCAGTCTCCAACTTCTAGGCTTAAGCTATTCTCTTGCCTCAGCCTCCCAAGTAGCTGGGACTACAGGCGCCCTCCACAATGCTCAGCTATTTTTTGGTTATAATTGTCATTGCTGTTTGGCAAGCCTGGGCTGGATTCAAACCTGCCAGCTCTGGTGTATGTGGTTGGCACCTTAGCCACTTGTGCTATAGGTGCTGAGCCTGCTTGAGTCATTAATCCAGTTAATGGGTATTTTGAGTGGAATTTTACTGGTTAAAGAAGCACAAATTGCTCAAGGACTTGAAATATTTGTACTTTAGCTCATACTTGGAGCTTTCAGTTCATTCCCCACCCCCCCGCCACCCGCCATTTCTTTATCATTTTCTCTTTCTTCCAACCTGGCTGTGGTGGGAACATGATTCCTTATTTAGTAGAAACAAAAAGTGAATTCACAGAAAGATACATCATGGGATATTTTCTTCTTATCTTGAGGAGCAGTTACAAAGACCTGCCTTTTTGATTCTGATGCATTTCTGGCTGAACTCCTTAAACTCACCTGTGAATTGGGCTAGGGAGATTCCCTTTCAGGCCTTACCTAAGTATAAACAATCTGGGTCAATTTTTTTTTAACCCACCAAACAATGAGTGTGCAATAGAATGCAGATTTGAATCTGAGTTTTCCTGACTAGACAGTTAGGTTGAGTACTTTCTATGCTCTGTGCTATGTGTTTTAAAAGTGAAATATTTCTAAATTAAATTAAAATATAAACAAACTGAGGTATGTACTATTTATGAGAAATATGCCTGTAGCAAAATAGAACAGGAACATAGAGTAATAGTTAATCTATACAAGGTAAACATAAACTTTTAAAAATGTGTGGATGATAATAATTGTATCAGAAAAACTAAATTGGACAGTGCTATATTTTATTCATAATGTACACAATTACAAAGATGAAAACAGCAAATATGCAAATTTTGTGATAAATAATGTAACATCAATACATACAAAATGAAGTCTGCAAGAAATAAATATAAGAATACCAAAAATCAGAATCCTCATTTAAAATATTAATATAATTACTTCAGTTAATAGCTGATAAAATGGGAATATAAAAAGAGAGCTTCTTAAATTATTAAGTCATGAACTCTAACATACAATGAAAGTCCTCTTTGCAGGAAAAAATATATATTAACACAATTTTTGCATATTGCTTTATGGAATCCAAGAACCACCTAAATTCTCTTGAATTGGCTACAACCAACATATGCTTACACTTTTGAAAAAGTAAAGCATATTAATGTCGAACGTAGCATCTGTTTTACTTTTCTCACAGAATTTACTGCAGATTTTTAATTTATATTTATTTTTAGGGACATATTTTGGAGGAGTTATTCTTGAGGAGTAACATTGGCCTATTTAACTCATAATAGTGTAAAATTTATTGGGCAGTATCTATCCATTCTTATTTAACTTTTATTTTCTATATCCACCTAGAAATTTCTACAAAAAGTCCTAGAAACAAGGACCAACCAACACAGCAAAGAGCATCCACAGAGTGGAGAAGACAGGGCCTACATGCCATTTCTCACTGAAAGTCACAGGCCTCTGCAGAGAAAGGCCAGGCAGGAAACAGATGCAATGAGCTACGAGGCCAACAGAGACTGTCGAAAGGACACATCAGCTAACTTTAGGAGGCTCCCTGGGACCAAAAAGGAAACAATTTGAAACTAATAAAGATACCTGTGGTGGGTTCGGCCCCCTTGGCTCACGCCTGTATTCCCAGCACTCTGGGAGGCCAAGGCAGGCAATTGCTTCAGCTCAGGAGTTTGAGACCAGCCAGACAACAGTGAGACCCAGTCAGTACTAAAAATATAAACTCTTACCAGGCATTGTGGTGGGTACCTATAGTCCAAGCTACTTGGGAGGCTGAGACAAGAGGATCACTTGAGCCCAGGAGTTTGAGGTTGCTGTGAGCTATGACTCCACAGCACTCTACCCAGCAGGACAGAATGAGACTCTGTCTAAAAAAAAAAAAAACCCACAAAAACCAACCAAACAAAAAAAACCTATGATGCATCATAACTTCTCAGATTTGTGTAAATACATTAATTTATAAAGATAAATTATGTGTTTGTGCACACATGCACAAACTCCAGAAACCTTCACAAACCACAGAAATATTCACTCACATTCACTCATACATTCGTTGTCTCATTTTGATAATTATTAGTCAATTTATTACCTAAGTAAATAAAAAAAAAGGATTTATTTTGATTTTCCAATTTTCAATTTTTATCTCACACAGTTGATGAAGAGACGTGAGTAACCAAACAGTTGATGAGGACATGTGTCCTGTACACTGTGTTTCAGGAAAGCATCCAAATGTCCTCATCTGTAGCTCCTGTTGGATGACTGGATTTAGTGACTGACCACACAGAAGGGGGGGTGAGCAGGGAGCACCGGCCTCCCCTAGAGACACAGAAGGCTAACTATGAAGTGCATTTGTGATACAATTGGAACTGAATCCATTCGGGATGTTAGATCCAGTCATTAATTTCTAGGGATTACAGGGGTCACAAGAAAAGTATGATATGGCCCCAGAGTGATTCAGTCAGCAAAATTCAAGCTGAGGAAAATGTTACAGAACCATGAAATGCAAGTCCTTCAATGAAAAATTTGAAAAGAGGTGAGTATATGTATATTATAAAACATTTTAAAAACATATCAACTAATGTCAATATACCTTATTTTGATAGGTTCTTGATTGAAGCAAGCTATGAAAGGAAATATGAGATAAACAAAATTTGAAAACAATGTAATGATTTTAAGCACTTTTTAGGTGGAATATTTAAGTTTAAAAATTAATTCACATTCTGAGGCACATTTTGAAGTACTTACTGACAAAATAATCTAATATTGGAGTCAAAATAATCTAAGGGGAGTAGAGAAGTTGGTAAGAATATAGTTAAAAAAGATTGTTCCTGAATTGTAAATGTTATCAAATCATGAGAAGTAAATACAAGTAAATAGGGTAAAGAGTTTATTATGCTATTTCTATACCTTTATAAGTGTTTGATATATTTGTTAATAAAAAATATTTTTAGACAGGGCATGGTGGCTCATGCCTGTAATCCCAGAACTTTGAGAGGCTGAGGTGGGTGGATTGCCTGAGCTGACAAGTTCAAGACCAGCCTAAGCTAGAATGAGACCCCATTTCTAAAAAACAGCCAGCTGTTGTGGTGGGTGCTTGTGTTCCCAGCTACTTGGGAGACTGAGGCAGGAGAATCACTTGAGCCCAGAAGTTGGAGATTGCTGTAAACTATGATGCCACAGCACTCTACTGATGGTGACAAAGTAAAACTCCATCTCGAAAAAAAAAAAATTTTTTTAAACAGTCAACCCAGAACCTGATGACACTTTTGAAATAATTTGAATAAAGAATCTGAGAAAATTTTTATATTATTTAACTAATTGGTTACAGTCTATTTGCACTCAAATAGATCTTTTTTTCCTTTGCTGAGTCATATTTATCGAGTTCTTCTAAATTATTTAAATTAGTCTTCATAAAATCATAACTATTTGTTCATTATTATTTAGCAATTTAATATGACTAATTCTCACAAAAAGTACATGTGGCATAGCAGATTTAGGAATAAATACAGCTGACTTTCAGTAAGTAAAGCTCAGTTGCTAAAAAATATGTGCGAAATTCATAGGACATAAATGTATAGAATATATTTGTCATTCACTTGCTAGGCCTGACTCAGTATAATTTCCAAGGGAAATAAAGATTGTTAGTTTGGTAAATGGATTAGGCACAAATTGCTACTATCTTCTCCTCATAACATCCATGAAATTGCCTGATATCCTGCAAATACGACCTTACATGAAATTACAGGGCCTTTTGATGCCAGAAGAGTCCAGTGAAATGTCATTTTCAGTTTTCCTCTTTATTTTCACCAATAGAAGGTAATATAAAATAGCAGACTCTATATTTGGGGAGCACATCTGTTGGGTTTATCTTTGATTCCTGACTTCCCTCTGATTTAATCCACAGCCTGATTCTTAGTTAATCAATTATGATCTGATTCATAACTCTTTTAGGGCCAGCAGTTGACATATATAATAGAATAAATTAATGTTAAAACATATTTCTAAAACAAACAAAAAGCAGTTGGGGGAGGACAGGATAGGCATTTTGCAATGAGCTTGCCAAGGTGACAGTTCTACAACACTCTGTGACGTGCCTCCTGCAGCCTCACACCTGTCCCATCATCAGTCCCCTCTCCAAAACTAGACTTGTAAAGGAAAACATCACCAAGTTGACTGTAGTGGTTTCTTGCTCATGTTGCCCACTAAGCAAGTAGCCAGCTGGCAAAATGAGCCAGCATGGTGTGTGTGCAGGTGTGAGGAGTCTGAAGATGCTAGCAGTTGGAGGAGCCATGTCATCCCCCAGGTGCAATGAGCATTGGAGGTTTATATTTCACATCTTCATGGGACCAAGGTTGGGAGGAACATGCTTTCGGAGTCCATGTGCGGTCAGTAAGTCTCTTGGACGCTTCACCTTTGAACGTCCTACAGAAATAAGGCATCCATGACATCGTTCCAGTCATTAGCGTTAGTGTGCTGTTACTTGCAGTCAAATGTATTTCCATTAGCTGTACAAGTTGAATCCCCAGTAATCTGAAATAAATTACAGAACAGTAATACTCTGTAAATGTAAGCAGTATTTAAGAATAATAAACTGAATTTGAAACTGGTTCATGTTCTATAATTTATGAAAAAAGTATGTTCAATATTTTGTGATTATCTGTATATATTCTGATGTCTGATTATAGGCATAGTATATTTTCTCAGATTATGTAGATTTAAAATAACCCCAGGTTCACCCCTGGTTAACTCCAGGTGGAGTGAGAGGGCATTCTTTACTTTTACTATATATGCATTGTATTCTTAATTATTTTACAATAAATAAAGGTGAATTATTAATGTGATTCTTGCCAATAAAAAAACAAATGCTTAGGTGATGCCTGTGGCTCAAAGGCGCTAGCCCCATATAGTGGAGGTGGCGGGTTCAAACCCAGCACCAGCCAAAAATTGCAAAAAAAAAAAAAAAAAAGCTTAAACGCATTCCACCTCATAAATTGCCAAATAACTGGTAAGAAAAAAAAATTAGCTTTTTTTAACTTAATTTTTATAAAATTATAACTGTATACATTTATGGGGCATAAAGTGATGATTGATATACAATGTGGAATGTTTAAATCAAACTGATTAACATAACCATCACCTCATATTTTTCTTTGTAAAGTATCTCAAGAATGGAAAAAAAGTATCCAATGTACTCAATACTATTATGAAAACAATATATAAACACTTATACATTCATGTGAATTTAGCTTTTTTTTTTTTTTTTTTTGAGACAGAGTCTCACTCTGTCACCCAGGCTAGAGGCTGTGGCATCACATCTCACTCCAGTGAGCCTCTGGCCTCAGACTCCTGAGCCACTGGGGAAACAGAGGTGCACCACTGTGCCCAGCTAGTTTCATTTTTCTATTTTGGGTAGAGATGAGCTCTCATTGCTGCTCAGGCTGCTCTAGAACTCCTGACCTCATCCCACCCTGGCCTCCTAAAGTGCTAGGATTATAGATAAGCACCACTGCACCAGGCCAGAATTTATTAATAGCATTTTCATACTTGCTACTTAGGAAAAAAATA